>WNWK01007086.1:0-98024 GCA_009830355.1 Cherax destructor | reverse complement strand
TGATGTCACACTTGTGTCTTTTTGAGACATGGCTGTGTTGGTCTCGAGACCCGTTGGGGTTCTCCTAATGTATATAGTGTGATAGGGGTGTGCACTCTGTGGTGTAGGTTTGTGTAGGGTGCATTGTATCTCTGCTCACAGGTGAGTCTTCAGCATCGGTGAGCAGGTGTGGCAACTGCGTGATGTGTCTGCCGTTGAATTATGTGTATCGTGATGTTGCTGTATTTCTGCCAGTAGACACTGATTTCACGTATTGTAATGTACGATGTAATTTATAAATGGTTTCTACGAATTTGTGGTTGTGTGTTTTATAGTCGTTGCTCTTCTCGTTGTTGTAATATATTGTGAGCAACACTGGAGGATGTGGATATGTTGGGCATGTGGCATCAACAGTTAGGATTTTTTTGTATGGAGTTCCTTGTGGTTTAGCGCTTCTTTTGATTATAATAATAATAATTCGTAGGGAGTGTGTGAGGTGTGTTGGTATGACAGAGGTGTGGTCTGTAAGGGGGCTTTGTTTTAGTAGTATGTGGTTGTGTTGAGTTGTTACATTTATATTGTTTGTACGATGTATGTCTTGTACCCAGTATTTGGGACGATTGCTTAGACTTAAGTTATCACTTTATTGTATAGTTTCTCTTGTATTTAAGAGTTATGTATATGTTATAATTGTGTTTTCAATAAAATATAAAAAAAAAACCTTCAGGAGTTAGGATCCGGTTTAAGTCGAGCCAGAGCTGGCTATAGCTTGCGAGTGGTACCTCCCACACTAATCTCTCACCTCTCATCCCTCACCCCTTAATCCTTAACTACACACTCCCTTACCTCTCTCCCATTATGGAGTGGAGAACCCAGCTACCAGAGTTCCTTGTACACCATCGGTTGATTAATTATTGATACCCAGCACCAGTACACCATTAGTTACATAATCACTCAGCGGGCCATCACCCGAAAACGACGAAAAGCCTCATAAGACATTTTCCTGACTAGCAAAACACCACTTATGAATTTTAAAGCTAAATGATTACTCTAAATGTCAAGTCTGTTTCTATTCTGTCACATCGGTATGATTTTATTCTGTCAATGTTGTATGTTTCTATTCTAACTCTCAAGTGTATATTTTTCTTCTAACTCTCAGGTCTGTATGTTTTCATTCTAACTGTCAAGTCTGTTTTTTAGGTAAGTTTTTAATTGGGAATTGCAGAGCAAACATAAAAATTTTCAATGATCATGAGGGCACACACGTTATGGGCACTGCTGTCATAGGCACAGGATATCCTAAAAAAAAAAAAAAAAAAAGCCAAAGGTCGTGAATAAAGTCCATGTTAAGAACCATATATATTTAGAACTTAGCAAGAAACAAATGCAATAAAACTACAAGCCCAAGAGTATATAAGCAAAGGTTCATTTAAAATTTCATAAATTAGTTTCATCTTGATATGATATTAGCAATAGAAACACTTGTCATCTAGGCCATAACCCTATGGCGAAAATCCCTAGGGAGGTGCCTTGATTGCTGGTGAAAAGCTCTTGATCTGTCAATAATATGTTACGTATGTCAGTAGGAAACCGTTACTAGGGTCACGGATAAGGAACGATCACTGAATAGGTCACCAATGCTGACATGTGAATGAGTTCAAACTTCAGCACGCCCACAGGCATAGCCAGTCAGGATGTAAACACCACGTTAATAGAATTACAGCTGGCAGATATCACCACGTTTCTGCCCAATAAACGCCGGGCAGAGCAATTGTATATTTCTCCAACGCCTCCACAATACCTCGAAACCATCTACAACACATCTAAGGAACTGCAACTGCCCTGCCTTCCTTGGATCAATAATAATAATAATAATAATAATAATAATTTAATCATTAGTGGATGACTTTTTCTTGTCAAAAGAGTTGAATGAGCATATAAATGAAAGCGGTGGTAGACGGTGGTGTAAGCCCACACTTTTTTTTATATTTTATTTAAAAAATACAATTTCTTAAGTCACATATTCATTATATCACGGTATTACTATACCACAAGTAAACATAATTATAATTAAAGTACATTATATATATTATTATCCTCAAAATTGTATTATCTCAACTTCAAACATAAGGTGAAACTATATCCAGCTGCTTATCAATGAACTATTTTACATAAAAATCATCCTAAACTCTAACTTAGCAACATAGACAACTTTATGTTGTAAACAAAATTAAACCTAACAGCCTAGAATTGCAAAATAAATGTACCCCATTGGATAAATAGTTTTTATACATACCTATGACCTTACTAACATCCATTTATACAGTCTACTTGAAGTAAGCCCACACTAGATAGTTTGGAGACTCTCAAAAGAGGGAGTTTGATAGCTTTGCTATGCAGCCTATAGAGAGCGGTAGTAACCCCCCATATCCATCCTATTTATGGAGTTCTGAACAATACCCAAGTAATGTGTTTGCGGAGTCATGAATTCAGTCACGAAACATAATGTAATTATGAGACTGTGAGCCATTTACATTAAACAAAATCAGTATTTTCTCAGAATGGCTGGTAATGTCACTGTGGATAAAATACTCTGACATTTCTTCAACATTTGCAGGTTGTCTGAATTCATGATTTTTTTTCGCTTTTCAGCACAATGACGCTGGCTGTGTCAGTAGTTCCTCTGGCAAAGTTTACATTTGGCTATGTCTACATCAGCTGGTGGAGTACATTCTCAGAAGTACAGAGTGCGGGGGAAAATTATCATATTCTTCAAGATACGAGCAGTTTGCTTAAAGGTTCCAATAATAATAAAGTATTTCCCCTCAGCAGTGGCAAGAGGAACCACAAGCAACTGCAAGTAGAGCAGATATACCTGAAGTTTACCTGGAGAAGGTTTCGGGGGTCAACGCCCCCGTGGCTCGGTCTGAGACCAGGCCTCATGGTGGATCAGGGTCTGATCAACTAGGCTGTTACTGCTCAGTGAAGCAACTCAACGAGAGTAGCTTCATTCCTCCTGTTGACTACACGAGTTGTGATGTGAAGTGACTGGTTGACTACACGAGTTGTGATGTGAAGTGACTGGTTGACTACACGAGTTGTGATGTGAAGTGACTGGTTGACTACACGAGTTGTGATGTGAAGTGACTGGTTGACTACACGAGTTGTGATGTGAAGTGACTGGTTGACTACACGAGTTGTGATGTGAAGTGACTGGTTGACTACACGAGTTGTGATGTGAAGTGACTGGTTGACTACACGAGTTGTGATGTGAAGTGACTGGTTGACTACACGAGTTGTGATGTGAAGTGACTGGTTGACTACACGAGTTGTGATGTGAAGTGAGTTGCTGTGTTGGTTCACTGAAATGTGTTTGTTGTCTTGCAGTTGCTTGTGGTTCCTCTTGTCTCAGCGGTGAGGAAATGCTTTATTATCGTTGGTGTTTACATATTGCTCAGTTTGTTGGATTAGTGTGTTAGCTACTATATTCTGTTTTATATGTAGTAGAATTATTATATTAATGGTGAAGCACAAGGCCCGTAAGGCTCATTCAGATCCTTGAAAGTGGGAGGCAATCGGGTTTGATCCGAGGAAGGGAAGGGTAGCTCAAATTTCTTAGATACAGAGCCCTCTACCAACATTAATGCATCCCCGTTGCAGGGATCACGCAGGAAATACAGAACAGGTAACCGTCAAAAGACTGAAGGGCTCTAGATCCAGAGATCTGGGGCTACCCTCCATATTTTTTGGATCAAATCTAATTCTCTCTCGTTACCCGGGAGCTTTGTAACCTCTGCGTGTTTAGCGCTTACCTATAAATATAACTGGTGTAAAATCAATAGGTCGGTCTTGGTTTCCAGACAGGTAATCTAGTGAGGCTGAAGGTCAAGAGAGACACTGCTGTAGGCAGGCTGACAGCGCTGACAATACACGGGTAGACAGACATCACGTACATATAGACAGACAGCACAAATAGGTAGACACTCAGCACTAACTTTCAGATAAATACAGACACATACATGTTAAAAGGCCTACAAATAAACGTAAGTGTGCGGGTAACAAACACTTCAGACTTAGTACAGACTCACACTCTAGTGATCAGTTTACGTGTAGAGTATATAACTCTTCTGATGAGACACTTCTATACTGCATGAAAATGTTGAGAAGAGTCTGGCTACCAGGAGCCAGATGTATGCGGTCCAGTCCATTTCCCATTAGTCATGGGAGTGAGTACTTATTGCTACACGCTCAGTAGGTATGTGGTTACTTAAATCGTCCCATGTAAGTAAGTTTATTCAGGTTCATAAAACACCTTAGATTTTTTAACAATTATCTTGCATAGTAACATATGAGAAAATTACTTAGGATAACCCAACAAAGTCAAAATGACTTATTGCAGTTGGCTCACAGATACCAACCATCCAGGGAGGTACTACTGCCTTATAAATTGAGTGTGAAATGGAAACTTTTTTTTTTTTTTTTGCACTCTGATAGGATTGCTGATCTTTTTCTTTCTACTTTTGTCTTTCTTATTACTATAATTCTCCGACCTGGGAGGCGTAGTCTGAGACCGGGCCGTGGGGACGGCACTAACAGGTAACAAATAACATAGTGTAGTTACACTAGATCATAGTCACAAGCATCTTGCTGCGTTTATGGAATACTTAAGAATGTTTATGTTATATGCATGTATCAACAACACTTTAAATACGGAATATCATCCACCTTTAGTGTTTGTGCATTAAGAGTCCATCATTATTACATGTATCATAATTAGGTTAGGTTACCCAAAGGTTACCTGTAGTCGCTTCCGGAGGTCACCACCACCGCGGACCAGTCCCAGACTTGGCCTCCTGGTTGCTGGATTAATCAGTCAGGCTGTTGGTTCCCTTCACCCGTAGCCCAATATATGCATCACAGCCCGGCTGATCAGGAACTTATCGAGTTTCCTCTTGCAGACAGCTAGGGGATTGTTGGTAATTACCCTTATGCATGGAGGGAGTGTGCACAACACACAAATAACCCGCATATAGGAGAAAGAAACTTATGAGGACGTTACGGTCCGACTTTGTCCACTAACTAGTGACACACTAACACATGAGTGTAAGGGAGGGCAAGGACGGGACAAAGAGACGAGAAAGTGGTGGTACAGGTAATGATGGTAGTGAAAAAAGTAGTGGTAAGTAGGGGGAGTAGTGGTAGTGGCTTAAGAGACAAGAGTGTGTACTGAATTAGGTATACGTACAGTGTGAAGCTGTTTCTTTCTAAATCAGGAAAATGGTAATTTTCACTATTGAAATCCCTGTGTAGATAAAGAGGAGGTGTTATTTATTAGATATAATGATAAGAGGGGTACAGGTCACTCAAGGTGATGCAGTAGACACTAACAAGAAAACAGAAAAGAGTTGTTGAACTGTAGAGAGGGAGACACCTGCAGTGTGATCGACCGAGGGGGGCCAACACTATCTTGGGGATTAGGGATAGGCCTATATAGCATCTTGGAGAGTGGAAGAGGCCTGCAATGTCATGATTTTTTCTTACACCACCTCACACCTGCAGTGTGATCGACCATAAGGGAAAGGACCTACAAAATCCAATATCAACAAATATACATTCACAAACTTGCCTTAGGCTAGATGACATAAACACACGTACACACACACACACACACACACACACACACACACACACACTAACACACACACACACAAACACGTGGCCTAGTGGGTAAAGCTCTCGCTTCACGCATGGAGGGGCCGGGTTCAATTCCCGGTGGGGCAGAAACATTTCGAAGTGTTTCCTTACACACACACACACATACATACAACAGGCCTAGTGTCTAATTGACATGTGCCTAGGACAAAATGGTAACTAACACACACACACTCACAGTATCTCCATTGCGCAGAGACAACCTTGCAGATCACCACGACTCAGGAAACACTATCTATCATGCCAACCAACGCTATGCGGCTGGGTTTAGCCCTGGCTCTTTCCCTTCACCTCATTAAACTCCTCTCACCTACTATTCTTCCTCTATCAAATCTCCACTTTCACCCTTATGGGTCTTACCTGAGAGTACTGATTCGATTCGATTCACTCACAGGGGAGGAGCTGTGACTCGACCCCTGCAACCACAATTAGGTGAGTACATACACAGGAAGAGGTAAAAAAAAAAACTTTAGATGAGGCTGGATACATCAGAATCAATGGAGTCCGACAAGGTATCACCATGGTTTCCGGGAGTGGGGGGCAAAAGTATTGTCTGAATCACTGGCTGAGATCTATTGATCAGTATGAAGTCAGGAAGCGTTGAACTACTGACCAGCATAACTGACATGCAAACCATGCAAGGTAGCGGAGAAGACAATCACAAGGAAAATTGTAGAACACTTAGAAGTGGTTTCAATAACAATAACCAGCACAGGTTCAGAGATGGCAAATCTTGTCTTAATAACCTGTTGGAATTCTATGATAAAGTAACGGAAGTGAGACGGGGAGAGAGAGAGATGGGTGGATAATATTTTCTTAGACTGCAAGAAGACATTTTATACTGTATCTCAAAACTGATTGGGGCAAAATCTTGAGGTGCGGGCAGGAATATGAGGATGGTACTCCTGTGGATCAAAGAGTACTTTACGGGAAGGAAGCAAAGAGCGATTGTACAGGAAGAGATGTCAGAACGGGGAATGATAACAAGCGGTGTTCCGCAACGATCTATATTAGGACCAGTACTGTTTCTAGTGCGTGTGAGCGACATACCAGATGGGATTGAGTCAGATGCATCCCTGTTTTCTGATGTTAAACTAGTTAAAAGAATAAAACGGAAAGACTGCAAATGGATCTGGACACACATCTAGATTGGTGAGATAACTGATTGCTGAATTCAACCATAGCAAATGCAAGGTTATGAAAATTGGGAAAGAAGCCAGAAGACCGGGTACGGAGTATAGACTCGGGGGGTCAGGCTGCAGACCTCACTCAAAAGACCAAGGGGTGAGCATAGTGTTTAGAATATCGCCAGAGACTCCCACAAACCGAATAACCTCTGTAGGCAATGCTCGTCTGGCAAATCTAGTAGTCTTCAGTAAACTCAAAGTGTCATTCTGGTCCCTTTATACAACATACATCAGGCTCATCTTGGAGGATGCAGAACAAGCATGGTGTCCACATCTGAAAAAGAAAATTAAGAAACTGGAGAAAGTGCAGAAGCATGCAACAAGGCTTGTTCCTGAGCTCAGGGGCGTAAACTATGAGGAGAGGCTAACATAATTTGACCTAACGACACTGGAGGACAGAATAACCATGGAGGAAATAACATACAAAATACTCCGGGAATTGATAAGGTAGCTGATTGAGAGGCGAGAAATGGGAACTCGGAGACACCATTGGAAGTTAGTCACAGATGAACCACAGGGATGTTAGGAAGCATTTCTTCAGGCTCAGAGTGGTCGGGAAGTGGAATGATCTTAGTGAGGAATCGGTATGGGTAGGCTTCATACGTAGTTTTAAGAACAGGTATTATAGGGCCCACGAGACTACGAGTGAATCTGAAGAGTGGCAAGTTAAGAGGCGGGGCCAGGATCTGAGAATCGACCCCTGCAACCATAAATATGTGAGTACGCGTGCGCGCACACGCACACACTCAGGATGGAACCCTCACTCAAGAAACTTGGGGTGAGTATTGTACCTGAGGTGCGCATCTTCTGGGTAACTTACAGTAATTGCGCGTCTGGCAAATCTATGACTAGCTTTTCGACATCTAAGTAATGAGTCATTCACGACACGACACGACACGTCAGGCCCATACTAGAGTATGCAGCAGCTGTATGGAATCCACACCTGGTCAAGCATATCAAGAAACTGGAGATAGCGTAGAGGTCTGCAGCGAGACGTCCCGGAGCTAAGGGGTATGTCCTATAAAGAGAGGCTAAGGGAACTCAGTCTTACGTCACTGGAGGACAGAGGGACTAGGAGTGACAGAATAACAGCTTACCAAAAAAATGAGAGGAATTGATAGGGTGAATAAAGACAGATTGAGAGATGGGAAACAAGAACACCAGGGCACAAATGAAAGTTGAAAAACCAAGGGGAGTCACAGGGACGTTAGAAAGTATTTTTTCTGCCTTAGAGTAGTCAAAAACCTGGAGAGTGGAGCGGGTAGAGTGACCGAGTAGCGGCCAGTGAAGAGGCGGGGCCAGGAGCTATGACTCGACCCTTGCAACCACAACTAGGTGAGTACAGAGTTAAGCGGTCCAAGAAGAGTTCATTACTCAGGTAGTCTGAGGGTTAGACAGCTACCGGAAGGAACATGTGAGAAGCTGCTCTTAAGCGCTATTAGTATAGCCAAATAAGTGTGAAGTATTACTGAAGTATGGAAAAAGAAATTAAACAAATAAATTTTGAGTGGAAATGGGATAGCAGTGCTTAGAATGGCTATTGAGTTAAACGTTTAAAACCAAATGATTTTAGACGAAATATTTTAACGAAAAGTTAAAATGGAATATTAAAGGGATTGGAGGGATGGGAAGTGTAGTAAAATAATTGAGAATGCAAGAGAAGCATAGAGAATAGAACAAGAGAACCAAGACAAGCCGAAGACAATAAGAAGAGGGCTTATCAAGAGGACCGTGGTTAAGGCTGAAGTAACTTAGTAAGTGCTACGAGGGTGGGCGGTATCTGAGAGAGAGAGTTGAGGGGATGAGGAATCGTAGGTGACAGTGGGAAATTCATTACCCCGGTAGAAGTCAGCAGTGAGTCAAGGAACAACACCCAGCATTGTGCTATATATACGTGCCCATAACACCTGTCTGCCTTTAAGACCCTTGCAAAAATTAAACATGTATGAATCCTAAATAATGTTTTTTTATCTACAACCCTCTCCAATGTCACTGTAAAGTCTTACAAAAAGAATAATACATTGAGTAAGTGGAGTGAAAGATGGAAGACGAATTAATGTGGATAAGAGCCATGCGTTGAAAATGGGAGAAAGTGATAAGTCACAGAGAAAGCATCTAGAATTCATCAGGAAAAAAATACAAAAAAAAAGATGTTCACGATGTATGCTAGACCACAATTGGAATAGGCACTAAAAGATAGAAAAGACAGAGAAAACTTCATTAACAGCCAAAAAATGGCTCTCGAAGTTTAAAAAACACTCCGACATATAAAATACTGAGAGGAATTGACAAGGTGGACAGACAGAATGTTCCAGAGATGGGACACAGCAACAAGGGGGTTGGAAGTTGAAGACTCAGATGAATCACAGGGATGTTAGGAAGTATTTCTTCAGTCACAGAGTGGCCAGGAAGTGGAATAGTTTGGGAAGCGATGTAGTGGAGGCAGGATCCATTCATGGCTTTAAGAAGAGGTATGATAAAGCTCATGGCGCAGGGAGAGTGACCCAGTAGCGGCCAGTGAAGAGGCGGGGCCATGAGCTATGAATCGACCCCTGCAACCACAACTAGGTGAGTACACACACACAGGAAGTAGAATAGTCTGGCAAGTGATGTAGTGGAGGCAGGAACCATACATAGTTTTAAGACGAGGTATGATAAAGCTCATGGAGCAGGGAGAGAGAGGACCTTGTAGCGGTCAGTGAAGAGGCGAGGGCAGGAGCTATGTCTCGACCCATGCAACCACAAATAGGTGAGTACACACACACACACACACACACACACACACACAGAGCTCTGCTCTAACAAGAAGTAGGAAATTAAAGAAACGTCGACATGGTGGTGAGACAACAGACATGAGAGGACATGATGTTAGTGCAAGTGCCAGAACTGAGCTGAGTCACTTCCACGAACCCTCTCCCTTCAACACTAGAGAGAGAGAGAGAGAGAGAGAGAGAGAGAGAGAGAGAGAGAGAGAGAGAGAGAGAGAGAGAGAGAGAGAGAGAGAGAGAGAGAGAGAGAGAGAGAAAAAGAACTTTTATGTGACAATTGTGATCACCGAAAACTTTTGTAATTCTTGTTATTCATAATTATACCTAAGTAGACTTATTGAGAAGAGTTGCAGTGTGAAGCGTCAACATGCAAATAAACTGTTCTCTTGTACGATGTGTGTGTGTGTGTGTACTCACCTAATTGTGGTTGCAGGGGTCGAGGCTCAGCTCCTGGCCCCGCCTCTTCGCTGTCCGCTACTGGGTCTCTGCTCTCCCTGCTCCATGAGCTTTATCATACCTTGTCTTAAAACTATGTATGGTTCCTGCCTCCACTATATCTTTCTCTAGACTATTCCACTTCCTGACTACTCTGTGGCTGAAGAAATGCTTCCTAACATCCCTTTGACTCATCTGAGTCTTCAGCTTCCGGTTGTGTCCCCTTGTTTCTGTGTTCCCTCTCTGGAACATCCTGTCACTGTCTACCTTGTCAATTCCCCGCAGTATTTTGTATGTCGTTATCATGTCTCCTCTGACCCTTCTTTCCTCCAGTGTTGTTAGTCCTATTTCCCTCAACCTTTCTTCATAGGACAGACCCCTGAGTTGTGGAACTAACCTTGTCGCAAACCTTTGCACTTTCTCTAGTTTCTTTACGTGTGTTAGTTACCATTTTTTGTCCTAGGCACATGTGTGTGTGATCCAACAATTAATATTTGCACCAATAACTCATTACAGTTGTGACCGGGTGTGGACGTGTGAATTACTCATTACTTTATAATTTGTTCATGATTGTAACCATGTATAAACGTAAGTAAGTAAATTTACTTACTTACATGATTCATTAGCTTTGTAACTTGTGAGTTCATTACCTTTGTACCTTGTTCAGCTATCAAAACTTTGGGGCCCAGTCTCTGGACCCATTATGTACCTCTGCAATCTTTAAATATCTTTGTAACTTGTCATGATTGTGACCAGATCTACCTGAGTTCATTACCTTTGTAACTTGCTCAGCTATCAAAACTTTGAGGCCCAGTCCCTGGACCCATTATGTACCTGGAGTCTACCTGGAGAGAATTCCAGGGGTCAACGCCCCCGCGGCCCGGTCCGTGACCAGGCCTCTTGTTGGACCAGAGCCTGATCAACCAGGCTGTTACTGCTGGCCGCACGCAGTCCAACGTACGAACCACAGCCCGGCTGATCAGGTACCGACTTGAGGTGCCTGTCCAGTGCCTGCTTGAAGACAGCCAGGGGCTTGTTGGTAATCCCCCTGATGTATGCTGGGAGGCAGTTGAACAATCTTGGGCCCCTCACACTTATTGTGTTGTCCCTCAACGTGCTAGTGGCACCCCTGCTCTTCATTGGGGGAATGTTACATCGCCTGCCGAGTCTTTTGCTTTCGTAGGGAGTGATTTTTGTGTGCAAGTTTGGTACTAAGCCCTCGAGAATTTTCCATGTGTATATAATAATGTATCTCTCCCGCCTGCGTTCTAGAGAGTACAGGTTTAGGAACTTCAAGCGTTCCCAGTAGTTGAGGTGGTTTATCGCACTTATGCGTGCCGTGAAGGTTCTCTGCACATTTTCAAGGTCAGCAATTTCACCCGCCTTGAAAGGTGCAGTTAGTGTGCAGCAATATTCCAGCCTAGATAGAACAAGCGATCTGTAAAGTGTCAACATGGGCTTGGCATCCCTGGTTTTGAAGGTTCTCATTATCCATCCTGTCATTTTTCGAGCAGATGCAATTGCTACATTGTTATGGTCCTTGAAGGTGAGATCCTCTGACATGAACACTCCCAGGTCTTTGACATTAGTTTTTCGCTCTATTGTGTGGTTGGAATTAGTTTTGTACTCCGATGAGATTTTAATTTCTTCACGTTTTCCGTATCTGAGTAATTGAAATTTCTCATCATTGAATTGTAATCTTTTGACTACCGCCCACAGGATGAGTATGGGGTGCATAATAAAGATATTAAACTAACTAACTAACTTGTACGATTCTTGCCAGAACGTAGAGGAGGAGGGGGAGGAAGCGAAGAAGAAGGAGAAGAAGGAGGAGGCGAAGAAGGAGGAGGAGGAGAGGGATAGGGTGGGTAGTGGAATGGGAGGGCCGCTGGATACGAGGTATGAATCATGGATGAGATACTTTAATAAATTTAGAACTGGATATTTCCTGGGTGGGCTGGGTTAAGGAGGATAGGAGCAGTGACCCTTAACCCTCACCCCGCATCTCCCAAATATGAGTGAGGATTGGTTAAGTTGTTAGGTTTAAACCTGCAGCTCATCTCCAACTTACAAGAATATTTTAATCTTAAAAACAGGGATGTGCACCTCCCAGTGTATATACACTGAAAGATGTGCACCTCTCGGTGTATACACAGATGTGCATCTCTCAGTGTATATACACTGAAATATATTCACCTTTTGATGTATATACATTTAAAGATGTGCACCTCCTAATGTATATACACTGAGAGATGTATACCTCTCCGCGTATAAGAGTATTCTTTCAGTTATATAAATGGAGTCCCGTGATATCTTAATTAAGGACACTGAAAGGAAATACCAGTTTTTCCTCCTTGTTTCAAGTGTCCGTGCGTTAACTTGAGAATGATTTTTTTTATTTTATTCCAACTTGTAACGTTGGTGAACCTTACTTAAAGGAAGATTCGGAGTGTTACTAGTGTATGTAGGCACCAAGCTGTCACTTTAATTACTGAAATTAGCGTAGCGGTTTTCGCGCGATGCTTCTTCGGCTCTGCTTTAAACTTACTGTGCTAGTGTATCTAAGTGAGGGTAGGGTTGTCATTAAGCTTAATTGGTGTTAATTTGCTAATTATGATAAAAAATGTAGGTGTTCTGCATAATGCTTTTATAATCGTCAGGAAAGTCCTGTGACGGCTCTTAAATTTTTAATGGCCCGTTTGTTTTGTATCTGCCCTTGTGTAGATGGAGATATATTTTTTAAGCCCACATAATGCTCTCGCTGGTCTTAAATCAAAAGGGCGGAACTTTATCAAGTTAAGTCTTTTTTATATTTTTTTATTTTTATTTTTTAGTAATATATAGAACAGCCGGGCTGTGGTTCGTACGTTGGACTGCGTGCGGCCATCAGTAACAGCCTGGTTGATCAGGCTCTGGTCCAACAGGAGGCCTGGTCACGGACCGGGCCGCGGGGGCGTTGACCCCTGGAATTCTCTCCAGGTAGACTCCAGGTAGACACCTTAAAGACAGGATCAGCTTACAATAATAGGTACACGAATGTTAATTATACAAGAAATCACTCACCTCCCTTTCTGTAGCTTCATTCATTAGGTACTTTTTAGCTTTCTTCTTTAACTGTCTCATGCTAGGACAGGCCTTGACATGTGCAGGCAATCCGGTCCACTAGTTTATTGCTGTACAGTGAAAGGTGTTTGAAGCCTGACCACCTACTGCAGGTACTACAAATTGTGTACACTTTCCCTAGTACTATAATGGTTTTGGTTCCTACCTTTGACACACTTGGCAGCAACATATTCTGGACACTGCTTCTGAGTAAGTAAGTAAGTTTATTCAGGTATACACAAATACAGTTACATAGATTATCATACATAGCAGCATATGTGTAGAGAACCTAGGATAACCCAAAAAAGTCAGAGTGACTTATTTCCATTGTCGGTAAATAAATAAGTTTATTTACACCCAGTTATACATAAGTACAATTATCATACATAGTGTAAATTACCTAGGATAATCCCCAAAGAGTCAAAGTGACTTTTTTTTTTCATTGGTTGCCTTGAAATTCTTTCGATGGCCGGGAAGCATTTCCCGTGATTTAACTTGAGTTACTTTACCCTGTCTTCAACATTCAGCATTGGCACATATACACATATTATTAGGAATAGGATCACAGTTAGGGTTTTGGGGATTTCCTCTCACATAGGCCTCCAGGAGCATGAAAAAGTTGAAAAAGTTGACACCGGAAGGTGGTGCTCGATACGGTGTTTAGCTGTCAGTGGCCCTAAAAAAAAACAACACGAAGAGGAAGATACACATTTAATTTTTAGTTAGTTTTTGTTATAATTAATAATAATTGACCCACTATTTCTATACGTTTCAAAGATAATGTAATCTTCTGTATAATTTCAGTCGAATAAACACGTGTCTTATCTATGGTCACTGATAAATTTATTGACTAGAAGTGTTGCACCCCGCCAGAGGTTCCTTGATGTAGGTGAGGTTCTCTTGATTTAAGGAATTGGACCAGTGATCCCTTACCTTGGATCGATCCTCAATGACTCCCATTTCCCCAGGTGCTATATGACCCCAACGGGTTTAATGCTTTCTCCCCCCACGAATGTAATAAAAGACAATTTCAGAGATATCGATAGCCCCATTCATTTTTTTTTATTTTTCTGTCAGTAAATAGAAGTATATATTGTGTCTGTATCATTCAATATTTATTATCATTCATAGTCACTCTATTCTTGGAAAATGTTTTTAATTTTGAAGACTGGGTTACTTTAAGAAAGGTATAATTTTGTTAATGCAATCTCTTCATAAGACTCTGGTGAATGTATTGTGTTTTTGAAAATATAAATTATAACAGAAATTGCATTTAATTTTTTTAATTAATAGTGGATGTTATATTAATTGCAAATATTTTATATATAAAAAAATATTTTTTATGTTTTAGGTCCCCTCAAAAGAGGTTCTTTGATGCTGGTGAGATGCTTTTGATCCAAGGAATTGGACTTGCTCTCCCCTTCTACTACTATCTTACCTTTACCTTGACCTTTACCTTACTACTACTGTTCTTCTATTTCCTCTTCTTTTTCTTTTTTCTTTTTCTTCTTTCCTTTTTCCTCTATTAAAATTAGCATATAGTATTTTAGATTCACGTCTAATCATATAAACTTTTAATTATGCGAATAACTTTGTTAATTCCTTAACTAGTTTCATGTTCTGGACAGCATACATAAAAATGATTGGAGTGCAGCAAGTAAGGCATCTACATATACTGGGCAAGTGCATTGTTACTTCTAGTCTTGGCTCCATCCCCAGTGGTTTGAAAAAGATGCCGTGCAGGATATTATCTTCAGTACGAGGGTTCTCGCTGTCTTGTCATAAATCCACTTCTGTGGCTGAGGTTTGTCATATTTGTGCTTATTAAAGACATTACCAGATATTAATGAAAGGGTATACAAAAGGAAGGCACGAAACTATACAATATTACTTAGTCTTTCATCAAGATGCATTAATATGTACTGTAACTAGTATTTATCACTCAGTGTCCAAAGAAGAATATTAATATCCATCCTAGGGTCACTTCTAGCAATGATGAACATTACCTTATGTACAGATTAACTTGCTTTGATGTGTTGCTGTACCTCACAATTTCCTCTAGTTTTGACTTATCACTGACTGCAATCAGGTTCTAGGATGTATGAACTGCCAAATAATTACAACTACAGTGGTACCCCGAGTTTCGTACTGCTCCCAACTCGAACAATTATGTAAGTGTATTATTGTAAGTGCTTTTGTAAATGTATTTTTAGGGGTCTGAAATAGACTAATCTAATTTACATTATTCCTTATGGGAACAAATTCATTCGGTAATGGCACTCGAACAGCCTTCTAGAATGAATAAAGTACGAAACTCGGGGTACCACTGTACTGTAAATTATAGACAGGCTTTATTGTGTTAAATATTTTCAAGGACATAGAAGTTTCCATGTTTGCACTAGGCTGAGTCAGCAAGTGGGCTGAGGATGAGAGCTTGGCAGATATCTGATTATGATGGGGTTGATGGGCTGTCACTTTGCTCTGTGAGGACGCCACCAGTTCTTCAACCTGGGGATCTGCTTGTACGAGTTCATGCTGCCTCTGTAAATCCAATTGACACAGCTATTATCAGTAATTATTAATATTTTGTTCATTCACTTTGTATGAAGAGTGTGGCTTTAGTAATGTCATCTTTCTTCTTCATTTTGGTCATAAATATAAACTAATGTATATTAGGGATTCTCTGGTACAAAATATTAAAAATTAATTTAGCCATTAAGTACAATGATATACATTTACAGTATATCATTGCACAAGATATAGAATCACAGAGTACATCATGTGTTATTAACAGAAAAACCCAATTATGCAATAATCAGTAAAAGTGGGAAATAATGTAATATATTAGGGTATTGAATGAAATGGAGTGTTTTAGCATGATTCAATGATTGTACAATCACAGTAAATTAATAATTCCAGGAGGTTATGGTGGTAGAATCCTCAACACCATGCGTGCAATGGGACGATTTAAGCAAGGTATTTTTGATGAAAACCAAGTGGAATTCCCATTAACAGGTCAGTATCTAGGAGTTTAATAAATATTATCAATAACAGGTCAGTACTGTATCTAGAATTTTAATAAATAGGATCATTATCTTGAACTTGAAATAAATCTTAGATGATTCAGACATTATAATGAAAATAGTGTAGTTATTTTCTTGTTTAATTTTATTTTTTTAACTGAAGCAATATTTTGAAAAGGGAGAGGGAAAGAGAGGGGCTGTAAGTATGGACTCATAATATTTTTGCTATAGAAAAACTGACATTAAGGATGAGTTATCTTTGACTCCAGTTGTCCTACTTCCCATCAGGGAAATGAATGCCTTGAATACTGGTGAAGGGCTCTTGATTTAAGGAATTGAAGTCAGCTTTCCTTTTGTTAAATCAAACCTGATTTCTTTCCAGTTCCCACTGTATAACCTCTACAAGCTTATAGGTTCCCTGCAAATATATTTACTATAGATATGTCCTGAATTTTTCAGCTGGGCGAGACTTTGCAGGAGAGGTGGTGTATGTGGGTCAGGGAGTGAAGACTGTGAAAGTTGGGGATAAAGTGTTTGGTGTGGTCAGCCCACAAAATCAAGGCTCACATGCAGAGTATGTTGTGACTTCAGCATGTAATGTAAGGAGAAAAGCAATTCAGTTACCATTTTAGTAAAATATCTATAGGAAAATCTTTGAACCTTTCAAGGTATTTTTTTGTGTGTATAATTTCATATTTGTTTGTGGCATTGTGTTTTCTGTTATAACTTCATTGCATACACTTTGTAAAATTCTCAATGGTTTTAACACCCACTATTTTTACGGTGTAAAATATTTTTTTCAATATCTCTTAACTGCTTTTTCGTGCAGTTTAACTTATGATCTATTGTTGTTATAGCTGGCATGAAGAAATCACCTATTTCACATAATTTTTAAATTTATGTAGTGTACAATATTTGCTGTCTTCCAGTGAGGGCATTTCCATTACCTCTGTTTCTTGGTAAGCCCTTTGGTGGTAAGTTCAGCCCTTTTTCGCTATAAAAAAATTCCTTTTCTTCCTCACATTTTATTCACCCTTGCAAAAGGTCTTCTCTAGTTAACATACCTCAGTAACATTGTTGTTTACTTATGTCCCTGATTCCATAGCAGTTCTTCCTGAGTGAGTGCTAATTGTCATGGCCTGTTTTACTTTAACTTTCTTTTTAGGCAATGGTATATTGTATATATTTTTATTCTATGGAAAGCCACAATGTTACCCTTATGGATTTAGTGCAAATCCATAAATCAGAGTATAGTATGTACTGTAGTGACACGGTTCTGTCAAAAAAAAATTTTTTTGGGCCACTTTTTCCCTTATTTTTTTTTTATATCCTCTGATTCGGGAATCAGAAGGTGACTTAGCTACTGAAACATTGTAACTTACCTAGTGAAACATTGTAACTTAGCTAGTGAAACATTGTAACTTAGCTAGTGAAACATTGTAACTTAGCTAGTGAATCATTGTAACTTAAACATTGTAACTAAGCTAGTGAAGCTGTAAATTCATAATTGAAGTGTTAAAGAATTCGTACCATTAAATACTTCTCATTTTAAATGTATGTTACTATGTCTGGAAAAAATTGACTTATAAATATGAATAATTATACGTACATAATTTGTTCGCTGAGTGAATTAAAAAAAGGATTGATCAACACTCTACACAAGATAAACATATAGATTTTTAATTTTAAAAAAATAATTTAAAAATAACTACAGTGGACCCCCGGCTAACGAAAAAAATTCATTCCAGAAGCCTGCTCAAGTGCCATTACTGAACGAATTTACTTCCTTAAGAAATACAAAAATACACTTCCACAAGCACTTACAATATTTTACTTACATAATTGTACAGTTTCTGGGGTGTTCGTTAGCCGGGGGTCCACTGTATTATAAATTCATTAAAATATTTTTTCAAAATTTATTTTTTCCTATAAACTGCATTAATTTCTATTTTCAAGCTATAGAGATTTTTTTTTTAGCTAAATAAGGATATGAATCTGGTAAATACCTGATGGTTGATTAATTACAAACATTTGTTTATGTGACAGGTTTGTCCATTGCCTGAGAATGTTAGTGCTGAAGAAGCTGCATCCATCCCATACATTGGGCTGGTGGCATGGAGTGCTGTGACAGTGTCTGGCATGCTGACAGCCAGTACAGCACCACGGTCACGTGTATTGGTTATTGGGGCCTCAGGTGGTGTGGGCACCTTCCTATGTCAGCTTCTTTCAGTATGGGAAACTCAGGTATTCTTAATTTTGTTTATTTTTATTTTTGCAAGTCTTACAATATAATAGGATATTACTGTACATAGTACAGTATAAAAATATTATCACAGTGTCTTATTATATTATGCTGTAATTGTTATTTCTGCATTAATAAACTACCATACTACAGTGGACCCCCGGTTTTCGTGATTTTTTCGTTCCAGAATGCTGTTCAAGTGCCATTACCAAACGAATTTATTCCCATAAGGAATAATGTAAAGTAGACTAGTCCTTTTAGACCCCCAAAAATACACTTACAAAAGCATTTACAAAAATACACTTACATAAAAGGGCGAGTTTGGAGCATCACGAAAACCGGGGGTCCACTGTACTTAATATAAAGATACAGTATCTTTTATTATTAGAATTACTATACTATCTTTTATTTTTAGAATTATGTACTATACGTACAGTGGTCCCTCGGTTTTCGGTCATCTCCAAACTCAAACATTTGTGTAAGTGTATTTTCGTAAGGGCTTTTGCAAGTGTATTTTTGGGGGTCTGAAATAGACTAACCTACGTGACATTATTTCTTAAGGAAGTAAATTCGTTCGGTAATGGCACTTGAGCAGCAGTCTGGAAAGAATTTTCGGCGAAAACCGAGGGTCCACTGTACAGTGGTACCTCGACTTACGATGGTCCCCAAACTCACCCTTGTATGTAAGTTTATTTTTTTAAATGCTTTTGTAAGTGTAATTTTGGGGGTCTAAAAGGACTAGTCTATTTTACAACATTTCTTAAGTAGATAAATTCGTTTGGTAATGACACTTGAACAGCATTCTGGAATGAAAAAATATCGTAAGTCGAGGTACCACTGTACTATCTTTTATTTTTAGAATTACTATATTATACAGCAGTTTTTTAAGGCAGTGGCACTTTAGTGGCACTTTAATGGGTAGAAATTATGGAAACTGTTAATTACTTTCCCTCAAGGGAGGTTCCTTGATGGTGAGGGGCTCTTGATCCAAAGAATTGGATTTGTCCTCCCTTTTCTTGGATCAGACATGATTGGCTCCCATTCCCTTGGCACTTTGTGACCCCTACAGGTTTAGCTCTTTCCCCAAAATATAACAATAATCGTAATGCTGGATTATGTCTTAATATACTACGTGGTAGCTGTTAGGTTCTGCTAAAAATGCATGCTGTATAGTAATTCTTCTAAAAATGTTTGCATTGTGTATTATAGGTTGTTGGCCTCTGTCAGTCAGATGCTCAAGAAATGGTGGCAAGTTTTGGTGTAGAAGCTTTGGATTACAGAGATCCAACTACCAAGGATATGCTTGTTGCAGATGGAGGGTGAGGAAAAGTACTTACGTATTGTGTAAGCTTTTATAAATTCTTGGTATTGGTCAGACATGTCATACATAGAGGCAAGGTAGTTTTGGACGTTATCACTATACATAAATAAAGAAATGAAAGGAAAAAATTGGTAGTACATACATGCGTGAACAAGGGTACTGAACAGTACTGGTGATTGGTTTCAAGAGTTATTCTACTCTCAGAGTCTGGCATGACACCAGACTTCAGTGTTGACTTGAGTGGTAAACCAGGCTCTTGCTACCAAGTTGTATAGAGTAGTAAAGAATACATAGCACTCACATTACATTATGTACAGTACTTTAGTTTGTTTTGATGTTAGTTTTATATCTGACTGGTTTGCCTTTGCCAGTAATGGCTATTTTTTAGTATGTATCTAATTCAGTTTTGAAAATAAAAATGACGCCATGCAAATTAATAATCCTGCATTGTTCAGGGAAACAATATGGCCATTTATCAAGACTAGTTGCTAGTATAAATGTGAGACCTAGCAAGATGAGCCATGTTATTGTGTTAAGTGTATCATCATATTTCTTCTTTTAACAGTTTTGATCTTGTGATTAATGCCTCTGGTGTAAATGACATAGACTACATGAAAGCATTGAAGCCCTGGACGGGAGCTTCCTATGTTACCCTCTCACCTCCGTTGTTACGAAATATAGACGACATGGGAATGATGAATGGCCTTTTTAAGGTATTTCTTCGTCTGTGTTTGGTATATTTCAAGTGAGATTTATTATTGTGTGCTTATGCGTTGTCTTGTTATATTATCCACTACTGTCTCATTATCCAGGATTGTCAATAGTTACTTGCCTCAACATTTGTTGATATTGTATAAAACTCTCATAAACAGCAGGTTATTGCCATAAGATTTTTATGTAATCCAAACACCTCCTGCATTCATTGGAAACTAATCAGTTAATGCTTCTTGGTACAACATTTTCCAGAGTACGAAAGACCTCTTGTGTAGGAATGCAGCCGCCTTGTCAGAAGGTCGAACTTACAGATGGTGTTTCTTTATGCCCAACCCAAATGCCCTAAAACAAATCACAGAAATGTTAGCCAGCCACAAGGTAAGATCCCATGTCTCCATTATCAGTTTGGGGTTTTGGTATTTTGTTTAACTAAAATAATTTGAGTATTCGTTTAAAGTTAAATTGTTATTTTTCTTTATGAAATTGCTCTTATGCCTTATTTTTTTAAGAAAGTATCATCCATGTTAATTTGGGCCTCATTGAGTTATAAAATTAATTAAAGAGTAAAGGTTTGTGGCTTAGGTAGTAGGTTGGTAGACAGCAACTGTACAGGGAGGTACTACCATCCTGCCAAATGAGTGTAAAACATAAGCCTGTAATTGTTTTACATGATGATAGGATTGCTGGGGTCTTTTTTTTGGTTTCATAAACATGCAAGATTTTATGTAAGTCTTGCTACTTCTACTTACACTTAGGTCACACTACACATGCATGTACAAACATATATATACACACTCTCTGGGTTTTCTTCTATTGTCTTACTGTTCTTGTTCTTGCTTATTTCCTCTTATTTCCATGGGGAAGTGGAACAGAATTTTTCCTCCATAAGCCATACGTGTCGTAAGAGGTGACTAACATGCCGGGAGCAAGGGGCTAGTAACCCCTTCTCCTGTATACATTGCTAAAGTTAAAAAGAGAACATTTTTTTTTTGGGGGGGGCAACCCTGCTTAAGTGGGATGCAGCCGGTTTGTTGAAAGAAGAAAAAGAAAGGTTTGTGGTTCATGTAGTGATTATGCAGTCTAACTTATTAGCAAGTTATATTTTGTTTTGAAAGTTTTGCAAGGCATTTAAGGCAAAGCCCATATTCCATAGATCAGTGAACATATTAATCTAGCATAGATGGCCTTCTTTGGATATCTTCTTTCTTTCAAGAAACTGACCGAATCCCACCGAGGCAGGGTGGCCCAAGAGGAAAAATGAAAGTTTCTCCATTTAAATTTAGTAATATATACAGGAGAAGGGGTTACTAGCCTCTTGCTCCTGGCATTTTAGTCGCCTCTTACGACACGCATAGCTTATGGAGGAAGAATTTTGTTCCACTTTCCATGGAGATTCTTTGGATATATTGTTAAATATTTTTTAAACTATGCGCAGTTAAGTTTATATGCATACCACAATATTTCTAAATGATGAAAAAATTGTAACGTTGTTCTTTCTTTCAACACACCGGCTGTATCCCACCGAGGCAGGGTGGCCCAAAAGGTAAAACGAAAGTTTCTCCTTTTACATTTTGTAATATATACAGGAGAAGGGGTTACTAGCCCCTTGCTCCCGGCATTTTAGTCGCCTCTTACGACACACATAGCTCATGGAGGAAGAATTCAGTTCCACTTCCCCATGTTGTTATTTTTTTTAACACGCTGGCCGAGTCCCACTGAGGCAAGGTGACCTGAAAAAGAAACACTTTCACCTCATTCACACTAACACTGTTTTGCCAAAGGCGTGCATATACGACAGTTTAGATGTCACTCTAAACAGCAAATATCCCAAACTCCTCCTTTAGAGTGCAGGCACTGTACCTGCCACCTCCAGGACTCAAGTTTGGCAACCAGTTTCCCTGAATCCCTTCACAAAATATTAACCTGCTCACACTCCAACAACTGTTCAAGTCCCAAAAACCATTCATCCCCACTCGCTCCTATCTAGCATCTTCACACATTCCTGCTGTATATCCAAGCCTCTTGCACGCAAAACCTCCTTTACCCCTTCCGTCCATCCTTTCCTAGGATGACCCCTACCCCTTCTTGCCTCCACTACAAGTCGTCCTATTTTGCTCCATCTCTCTAAATGACCAGACTACCTCAACAATTCCTCCTCAGCCCTCTGAATAATACTTTTAGTAACTCCACACCTCCTTCTAATTTCTGCACTATGAATTCTCTGCATAATATTTACTCCACACATTGCCCATAGACACAACATCTCCATTGCCTCCAGGCTCCTCGCTGCAAAATTCACAACCCACTCTTCACACTACACCCATATAAGAGTGTTGGTACCACTATACTCTCATACATTCCCTTCTTTGACACCATGGATAACGTTCTTTGTCTCCACAGATGCCTCATGCACCACCCACCTTTTTGCTTTGTCAGTTCTATGGTTTACCTTATCCTTCATATACAGATTTACCTCTAAAACAGGCTGCAGCAAAGGTATAGTTGTTCACTCCATAATGCAAGTGCTGAAGATATAAAAAAATAATTATTATACAAAAGATATTTGCAGACATTTCTTAAAGTAATGAACACACAGAGTATCAGGAAAGAAGTTGATGTAGGATCTGTGTCTGTGTTTGCATGCACAACTGAAGAAACACTGGTGATGTTTGATGAACATGTGACATTCCAAGCAAAAATTTATCTTCATTATTCATCACTATGCTGTTACATCTAAGACACTCCCATGAGTGTCTTAGATGCCACAGAGTGTCTTAGATGAAAATGGTAAATGACATTAAGCCCAATGTTGTTAATACCTGGCTTTTCTACTTATTGTACCTAGAGTTTGGCAGTGATTAAAAAGTGAAACTCTTCTACACTGTGATACATTGTCACAGGAAAATATGCAGTCTAGAGTGAGTCAATGAAAGAACTTGATGTGTTTTGATTGCTGAAAAATGTATCCCTGTAGTATTCCAAAAACCCAGACCCTTTTCCTTAATGACCACAAAAAAGACTAGTACAGATACACCTCATGGAAATTAATATCCTAATTTCTTTAAAAAAATGACAAATTGGCACCTACATAGCTTAAAATAAATTCAGATCTTCTGCTAAGAAACACCAGCTTTGAAAGTTTAGTAAGTAAGTAAGTTTATTCAGGTATACACAAATACAGTTACATAGATTATCATACATAGCAGCATATGTGTAGAAAACCTAGGATAACCCAAAAAGTCAGACAGAGTGACTTATTTCCATTGGGGTCCATTAATTTCCATTGGGGTCACCAATCAGAAGAGGTATAGCTGGTACATGTATAATGAAGAATGTGAAAAACTACACATAATAAAACTAGTGCTTGTATATCTGTTCTCCTGGTGATTTCAATGAACTTTTCTGAAAGTTACAGTATAATTAGGGATCTCAAGATGGCTTGCTGGATGAATTCTTGGAGTATGGAAATAAATTTGCCATACAGGATGCCTTTGAAACAATTGGTCTTCTGTTGGTCTAGTGCATTATAGGTAAGTGCTTTCTAGTTGTAACTAATGTGCTGAAGTTATTGCTAAAGTTGGGAAGTAAACAGGGCTAACATTTTTGCTGAATAGGAAAACTCAGTATCATGTCCTGGTGTACCTGGAGGATGACCTAAGAATTTTCCTGTCCAAAAATACAACGTGAATTGAGAAGCTAGTTTTGGCAATATATGTACAACTCTTACATTGAGTTGCAAGAGTTAACTGCTGAACTTCCAGTAGTTATTATATATAGTCATTTACCTGTTTAATATAAGTACAGTGCCTGCACTCTGAAAGAGGGGTTTGGGATATTTGCTGTTTAGAGGGATATCTGATCTGTCGTATCTGCATGCTTCTGGTAAGACAGTGATAGTGTGAATAATTGTGAAAATGTTTCTTTTTTGGATCACCCTACCTCGGTGACCCCCCCCCCCAAAAAAAAAAAATCAAGGATAGGGGTACCAGCTGAATCCCTGAGAGTCAGCTGATATGTTTGAAACCAAGGTTTTAGGCTATTTTAGGAGTACAGTATTAATGGCCTAAAAGTCTGTTTTACAATGTCAAAAGCACATTGGATGTTCTGTGGTGCTCTGAGATACTCTTCGATATTCAAAACCTAATGTATCCTGAAATATCATCGGGCACTCCAACTTGATAAATGAAAGAAAATAGGAAGACTTTTTGATGGTTTATAATGATGAATCAGATGCTAGATAGATGTTTATAGAGTCAGATAGTATAATGTATTTCACGGCTTATTAGACACTCTTGCTTCACTCACGGAGGGCCCGGGTTCAATTCCCGGCGGGGCCGAAACATTTTGAAGTGTTTCGTTACACACACACACACATACATACAACAGGCCTAGTGTCTAATCGACATGTGCCTAGGACAAAATGGTAACTAACATTTTTTTTTCCATAAAATGTCTCCAAAAACCACCCTGTGTCCTATAAACTGAAGGTCAGTGATGGGAGCTATAAGTTTGGGGTGTAGGGTGGGCTGTAGCTCTCCCAATTATGTCCAATGCTGAGCCATTGAAACTAAAACAAGTCTTATAAGCCACGTCTTATAAGCTGCGAAATACGGTATCTATTTAATACTGTTTTCTCTTTCATTTCAGATTCGACCAGTGATTGATAAAGTCTTCACATTTGGTGAAACACCAGAAGCATATCGTTATGTCATTAATGGTCATGCTAGAGGAAAGACCATCATCAGCATGTCTTTTTGAAAGGGGCTAGGTGATTAGCAGTTAATTAGCGTACCTAGAATTTCTGTATAAAGTTAAAGATGTTTGACACTTGAAGTAAATACCTACCATATTGTTTTGTGTCTGTAATCCTCTGAAAGTTATTGTAGGAAGTAAGAAGAGTGATTATATTGCTTTGATACCTTTACTATGAACTGTATACCAATCACTGGATCCAGTGGCTGAGCTATGACTGGTCTAAGCAAGTTGCAGCAGTAACAATTTGTTACCATAATAACAGTGATAGTGAAAATTTTTTCAAGATTTGAATATTTACAATGTAACAAACTCAACATATTTTTATATAAATTTTGCATATCATACCCATACTTTAAGCAGTAGTCAGTAGGCTACCGATGCATCAGTGGTTCAAAGGACTGGGTTGTGTACAGGGTTGTTTAGTACTTTGTTGTTTACAGTATGCAAAGTTATTGTGTAATTAGGACACTTATGCAACACTAGAACATTTGATTACTTTCAAAGGCTTAATTAGGATGGCTTCTACCACACCAATAGAATCCAGTGCAGGGGTTTACACCATCTCATGTGGCGGCTGTAATAAAGTATACATGGGAGAAATGACAAACAGTCTGAAACAAAACAATAAAGAACATTAGATATCCCTGTAGCAAGGATGATTTGAGCAATGCATGCATGATTCACCATAGTTCACATGGCCATCAGATGAAATGGGAGAGGTCAGGCTTGTTATCAAAACCTGATTTGTAGAAAGACATAACTTTGAATCAACATTAATTGCTATTTCTGACAAATCTGGTAGTTTCAGCATTTCAGGTGTGCTGGCCAACTAGGTGCTATCCTAACAAGACACTGCCCTAACCAACACATCATTGACCTCACTTCTCTTTCCCTACATATACAGATTTCCTTCACTTTATGTGAATTCACTATCATGCGATGTTCTGTTTCTATTAGTTATTCCATATTTGGAATATATATTCAGATGCCCCTCCAAACTGCAAATATCCCCACCCCTCCTTCAAAGTGCAGGTACTGTACTTTACACCTCCACAACTCAAGTCTGAATAACCAGGTTCCCTGAATCTTTTCACAAAATGTTGCTTTACACACACTGCAACAGTGCACCAAGTCCCAAAAACCAGTTGTCCCCACTACTCTCTACCACGCTCACACATGGCTGCTGGATGTCCAAGCCCCTTGCACACAAAACCTCCTTTACCCCATCCCTCCATCTTTCCTAGGGTGACCTTTACCATGTCTTCCCTTCACTACAGATTTATGCACTCTCCAAGTCATCCTATTTTGCTCCATTATCTCTAAATGTACAAGGCACCTCAACAACCCCTCCTCAACCCTCTGGAAAATGCTTTTAGTAACTCCACACCTTCTAATCTCCAAGCTACAATTTTTTTTTTTTTCAACAAGTCGGCCGTCTCCCATTGAGGCAGGGTGACTACGAATTCTCTGCATAATATTTATGCCACACATTGCCCTCAGACACGACATCTCCACTGCCTCCAGCCTCCTCACTGCAACATTCACAATCCTTACTTCACACCCATATAAGAGTGTTGATACCACTATACTCTCGTACAGTCCCTTCTTCACCTCTATGGATAACATTCTTTGTTTCACAGATGCCTCAGTGCACCACCCACCTTTTTCCCCTCATCAGTTCTATGGCTCACCTTGTCTTTTATATACCCATCCACTGACAAGTCCACTCCCAATATCTGAACACATTCACTTCCTCCATACTCCCTCCCAACCTGATATCCAATATTTCATTTCCTAAATCATTTGTTACCCTTATCACCTTGCTCTTTTTAATGTTCACTTTTAATTTCCTTCTTTTTTCATACCCGCCCAAATTCGTTCACCAACCTTTGCAATCTTTCAAAAGCGCAGTGTCGTTGGCAAAAAGCAACAGTGACAACTCCCACTTTGTATTGGATACTGCATATTTGAATCCCACACCTCTCCCCAACACCCTAGCATTCACTTCTTTTACAACCCCATCTATGTTCAACAATCATGGTGACATTACACATCCCAGTCTAAGGCCTACCTTTACTAGAAAACAATCTCCCTCTCTCCTACATACCCTAACCTGAGCCTCACTATCCTCATAAAATTTCTTAACTGCTTTCAGTAACCTATCACCTATTCCATATACGTACTACAGTGATACCTTGCATATCCGGCCTGCCATTATCCGAACCTCGCCAATATCCGAACATCCCTGGGAAAAGGGCAAAATTCTAAAATTATTACCGATATATCCGAACAGCAGTTTGGATGTTTTTTGCCGCCTCAAAAACTGGAAAAAGTGCCGAAAGAAAAGTGATGACGAAGCCACAGAGCTTGGAACTCGATCAGTGTGTGATGAAGTAGAACCTACAACAACGTGGTAGTGGTATGATGGTTTGTGGCGCCCAACTTAAAATGGCTGCAGAAATCCAGGAGGCTGTTATTCGAGCCCAGAGTGTCTGGTCCCACTGCCAGATGACGTTGGACTCGTTTTTTAAACCTACAACGCTGTCGCCATCGCCGATCGTGATGTGACGGTATGGATGCACATTTTTTCCCCTCACGTATCCGGAAACTCTGTTTCCAAACTGGTCTCGGTCCATATAGTTCGAATATGAGAGGTATCACTGTACAGTACCTTATTTTCCGGCATATAAGGTGCATGGCAGAGGTATCATAATGGTAAATCAGTAATCATATTCAAGGGCTAATTACCCTCATAGTTTATGCTGAGGCATAACCCAAAGTCTACCATTGACCCTGACCTTGAGCATGTAAGGTGCAGGGTGATTTTTCTAAGACTTTTTATGGGAATAAAGGCATGCCTTATATGCTAGAAAATACTGTACTTGCAACATCTGGGACCAGGACCTATGACTCGACCCCTGCAACCACAATTAGGTGAGTACATTGCTCCCCAATCCACCCAAGCATATGCATTTTCTAAATCCATGAATGCAACGAAAACTTCCTTATCTTTACCTAAATATTATTCACTGTATATATGCTTCAATGTAAACACCCCATACTACATTCATATGTCACCCCATACCACACTCATACGTTGTCACCCCACACCACACTCATACGTCACTCCATACCACACTCATACGTCACTCCATACCACACTCATACGTCACTCCATACCACACTCATATGTCACGCCATACCACTCGTACATCACCCGATACCACATTCATACGTCACCCCCATACCACATTCATATGACACCCCATACCACACTCATTCGTCACCCCATACCACATTCATACATCACCCCATACCACATACGTCACCCCATACCACACTCATACGTCGTCACCCTATACTACATTACACTCGTACGTCACCACCATACCACATTCATATGACACCCCATACCACACTCATTAGTCACCCCATAGCTCATTCATAATTCACCCCATACCACACTCATATGTCACCTCATACCACACTCATTCGTCACCCCATACCACATTCATACATCACCCCATACCACATACGTCACCCCATACCACACTCATACGTCGTCACCCTATACTACATTACACTCGTACATCACCACCATACCACATTCATATGACACCCCATACCACACTCATACGTCACCCCATTCCACATTCATATGACACCCCATACCACACTTATACATCACCCCATACCACACTCATACATTACTCCTTACTACACTCATACGTCACCCAAACCACACTCGTACATCACCCCATACCACACTCATACGTCGTCCCCCCATACCACACTCGCACGTCGTCATCCCATACCACACTCACATGTCATTCCCATACCACATTCATATGACACCCCATATCACACATACATCACTCATACCACACTCATACGTTGTTACCCCATACCACACTCATACGTTGTCACCCGATACCACACTCATACGTCATCACCCCATACGACACTCATACGTCACCCCATACGACACTCGTACGTCACCACCATACCACACTCATGTCACCCCATACCTCACTCATATGACACCCCATACCACACTCATACGTCACCCGATATCACACTCATACATTACTCCTTACTACACTCATACATCACCCATACCACACTCAAACGTCTCCCCATACCACACTCATACGTCACCCCATACCACACTCATATGTAACCCCATACCACACTCATTCGTCAATCCATACCACATTCATACATCACCCCATACCACATACATCACCCCATACTACATTCATACGTCACCCCATACCACACTCATACATCGTCACCCCATACTACACTACACTCGTACGTCACCAAATACCACACATACATCACCACCATACCACATTCATATGACACCCCATACCACACATACGTCACCCATACCACACTCATACGTCGTCACCCCATACCACAGTTATACGTCACCCCATACCACACTCATACGTCATCACCATACCACATTCATATGACACCCCATACCACACTCATGTAACCCCATACCACACTCATTCGTCAATCCATACCACATTCATACATCACCCCATACCACACTCATACATCACGCCATACAACACTCATACATTACCCCATACCACACTCATACATCACGCCATACCACACTCATACATTACCCCATACAACACTCATACATTACCCCATACCACACTCATACATCACGCCATACAACACTCATACATTACCCCATACCACACTCATACATCACGCCATCCAACACTCATACATTACCCCATACCACACTCATACATCACGCCATACCACACTCATACATTACCCCATACAACACTCATACATTACCCCATACCACACTCATACGTCACCCATACCACACTCATACATTACCCCATACCACACTCATACATCACGCCATACCACACTCATACATTACCCCATACCACACTCATACGTCACCTCATACCACACTCATTCGTCAATCCATACCACACTCATACATTACCCCATACCACACTCATTACCCCATACCACACTCATACATCACGCCATACCACACTCATACATTACCCCATACCACACTCATACATTACCCCATACCACACTCATACGTCACCCATACCACACTCATACATTACCCCATACCACACTCATACATTACCCCATACCAAACTCATACATCACGCCATACCACACTCATACATCACGCCATACCACACTCATACATCACGCCACCACACTCATACATTACCCATACCACACTACATACGCATCACCTCATAACCCAACACTCATACATTACCCATACCACACTCATACATTACCCATACCACACTCATACATCGATACCCTATATCCGCATCAACTCATACATCACGCCATACCACACTCATACATTACCCCATACCACACTCATACATACCCATACCACACTCATCATAATCCATACCACATCATACATTACCCATACCACACTCATACATTACCCCATACCACACTCATACATTACCCATACCACACTCATACTTTACCCATACCTACACTCATACATTACCCATACCACACTCATACATTACGCCATACACACTCATACATACCCATACCACACTCATACATCACGCCATACCACACTCATACATTACCCATACCACACTCATACTTACCCATACCACACTCATACATACGCCATACCACACTATACATTACCCCATACCACACTCATACATCACCCATACCACACTCATACATACGCCATACACACTCATACATCACGCCATACAACACTCATACATACCCATACCACACTCATACATTACCCCATACCACACTCATACATTACCCATACCACTCATACATTACCCATACCACACTCATACAGTCCGCCATACCAACACTCATACATTACCCATACCAACTCATATCATTACCCATACCACACTCATACATCACCCATACCAACTCACTCTATACGTCACCTATACCACACTCATACATTACCCATACCACACTCATACATTACTCCATACCACACTCATACATTACCCCATACCACACTCATAAGTCACGCCATACCACACTCATACATTACCCCATACCACACTCATAAGTCACGCCATACCACACTCATACATTACCCCATACCACACTCATACATCACGCCATACCACACTCATACATTACCCGTACCACATTCATACATCACGCCATACCACACTCATACATTACCCGTACCACATTCATACATCACGCCATACCACACTCATACATTACCCGTACCACATTCATACATCACGCCATACCACACTTATACATTACCCGTACCACATTCATAAATCACGCCATACCACACTCATACATTACCCGTACCACATTCATACATCACGCCATACCACACTCATACATCACCCGTACCACATTCATACATCACCCGTACCACATTCATACATCGCCTATACCACACTCATACGCCAACCCATACCACACTCATACATCACCCATACCACAATCATACGCCACCCCATACCACGTCCACATACTACCCCATGCCACCCCCATACGCTACTCCATACCACGCCCATACGCTACTCCATGCCACGCCCATACGCTACTCCATGCCACGCCCATACGCTATTCCATGCCACGCCCATACGCTACTCCATGCCACGCCCATACGCTACTCCATGCCACGCCCATACGCTACTCCATGCCACGCCCATACGCTACTCCATGCCACGCCCATACGCTACTCCATGCCACGCCCATACGCTACTCCATGCCACGCCCATACGCTACCTCAAGCCACGCCCATACGCTACTCCATGCCACGCCCATACGCTACTCCATGCCACGCCCATACGCTACTCCATGCCACGCCCATACACTACTCCATGCCACGCCCATACGCTACTCCATGCCAGGCCTATACGCTACTCCATGCCACGCCCATACGCTACTCCATTCCACGCCCATACGCTACTCCATGCCACGCCTATACGCTACTCCATGCCACGCCCATACGCTACTCCATTCCACTCCCATACGCTACTCCATGCCTCGCCCTTACTCTACTCCATGCCACGCCCATACCCTACTCCATGCCACGCCCATACGCTACTCCATGCCACGCCCATACGCTACTCCATTCCACTCCCATACGCTACTCCATGCCACGCCCTTACTCTACTCCATGCCACGCCCATACGCTACTCCATGCCACGCCCATACGGTACCCCCATACCTTGCCTACACACCACCCCATACCTGCATTCCTTAACACATCAATATTGATGACGAGTAATTATCCTTGGATAAAAATTGGTTAGGCTGCCTCTCCTGGGGTAGCCATGGCAACGGCGTGTTCAGGAGAGAGCTCCCAACCTCGGTATTTAATTCTTGATGGGCCAGGGAGAGGCATTATCAACATTTTTTCTATACTCTTCTAAACTCCACATGCTTTTGTTTTACCTGGTATTCTCACAATGGCTATCGGTGTCGAGGTGTCTAGTATGAAGCCATGGTGGTTGTAGGGATGTTGTCATCTAATGATTGAGAGGAGGGGGAGCATGTTTCCCCTCTGGCTCCCTCAGTTTTGCTTCTCAGTGACGCAGGAGAGACGGAAGAAGGAAGCTGGTACATGGGGAGGAAAACTGGTGAAGGAGGCGGAGGATAGCTGATCACATACACACGAGGTAAGGATGAGCAGTGTGTTTATTCCGTGAGAGAGAGAGGCTGGGCTGGAGGGAGTGGCACAGGGATGTCCTCACTTTATAATAACCAGGGACTTTCTGTATAGTATGTCATTGACGTCAGCTAGGTCTGTATAAGTTGTATCATGTACTTGTATATAAATAAAGATTATTATTATTATTATTACTCCTACTATTAAAAGTGATGGGAATGTCGACAGATGAAGCATGCTGCCGGTGGATATATGATGGAGCCTCATTACTTACAATTTTTAACCTCTTAAAGATGTATATTTACGAAGCTACAACAGTATGAGTAGCATTGTTAAAAATAGTGCTAAAATTATTAATTACTACTGAAAGCATTGAACCCGTGTGAATTATTCAGGGCTAGGGTCTTTTGATCCAAGAAAGTAGATCTGCCCTATACTACCTTAATTAAATCGAATTTGATTGCCTATCATTCCCCCCAGGCGCTGTATGATCCCTACTGGTTTAGTGCTTCCCATAATAATAATAATAATAATAATAATAATAATAATTTTATTTCAATGCATGTTACAAGTGTACAATGTTATTGGTAGTTACAAATATAATACAATTATAAAACTAATGCAAGGAGAGCCACTGGCATGCCATGGCATTAGGGGCACTTACTGGTAATTTATAATTTTATTGTTTGTGTTGAAGCAATATTAATTTGTATACTATATGAAATATGAGAGTACTAGTCTTAGTTGTGATTATAATAATAAGAGTACTAGTCTTAGTTGTGATTATAATAATAAGAGTACTAGTCTTAGTTGTGATTATAATAATAATAAGAGTACTAGTCTTGGTTATGATTATAATAATAATAATAATAATAATAAGAGTACTAGTCTTAGTTGTGATTATAATAATAATAAGAGTACTAGTCTTAGTTGTGATTATAATAATAATAAGAGTACTAGTCTTAGTTGTGATTATAATAATAATAAGAGTACTAGTATTGGTTGTGATTATAATAAAAATAATATTCTTGGTTGTGATTATAATAATAAAGAGAGTACTATTGGTTTCAGCGAATAACTGAATATTAAAATATTGTGGGTTTGATGAAGGTAATAACATGAATTATGCAAAAGCTATTATTGTCAACAGGAACAATTACCATAATTTAGTTAATGCTTTCTACTAAGAAGTTTTAATGTGACAAAACAAGAAAACGAGAACTAACATTTTGTTTTTGCCATAATTAGAGTAAGTACATCCGTATTGTGCGACTAAACTTATGTATAGTAACAGTAGCAGTATTTCACTAATATATATTTTAACGTGGGCACTTTTTTTTATTATTTATTAAGATATTCAAAGTAATACAGTTAAAAAACTTTACATTTGAATAAATGTCAACATCGTTCTATGTTACACTATACATTATTCGCAAGGAAGCGTTAAACTCGCAAGGATCATACAGCGCCTTGGGAACGGGATGGATGGGATAATTAAGTTTGATCCGAGGAAATAGAGGGTAGCTCCAGTTCCTTGGATCAAGAGCCTTTAGCACCAAGACAGCCCTCCCTCTCTCCCTTAAAGGGAGGTCAATATCAAGCGAGACATTGTCCTGACTGTATCGTCCTTGATAATGCGAGTGGGCAGCAATTGATTAATTTTTACAGATTTATCCCTCCCCTCAGTGGGAGTTACCTTGATGCCGGTAATGGGCTCTTGAGCCAAGGCATTAACCCTATCCTAAAGTTAATAATCGTATTTTTCAGTACAGTATTAGAAGTACAACATTGTTTGGAAAACAGGTTTATGTAGTAATGAGCTGTTTTAAAGATTATTGAATTCAGTGGCAAAATTAATGACCGGAAAAAAAAACAGTTGTGAATTATTATTATTATTATTATTATTATTATTATTATTATTATTATTATTATTATTATTATTAGAGTAAATTACCTGCTAGAGGTTTACATGGCATTACCTGAATTATTACGTGTAAGTAATTTGGGTGAGGTAAGTGGGACTTAAGTCACAGCAGGTCGCTGAACTGTAACTCCCTCAATGCCCACTCCCTACCATTCTCACCTGACATTAGATTAATAATTAAAATATTAAAACCAGCTACTCTGGTAAATTAAAGTTGTGGACTGTATATAATTAGGCTTGCTGGGTACACAAAATATAATTGGTATTAATACTTACCATTTAATTACTGTAGATGGATCACACCACAACACCTGCCTAACACCTAGACCCTACACTGGCCAGCTAGAGATTAAATGCAAAGACTACTGGTGCACTTCCCTGTGAGTTATGTTTGTATCCCTTATTTTCTGCCATCCACACGTAATTTTTGATGTCCCTCAAATTTCCTGTCCCAATTCTTAGGCAGGGAACATTAACACGGGTTCCTAATTACAAATTCAGGCCCAAAAACCCAAATTGACCTTCGAGAACACCTGATTACATTACACAATTCTGTCCAGTTTTCACACATTAAATTCAATATGGCATCTCCCCATCCACATCAATCAGCAGCTGTTCTACTTCCCCCCTCACTCGAAATCTCGAAATGGTTAAATCAGCATCACATTTTATTACACAATTATTGTATTATTCAAATTTACACATGCTGAGTTTAGGAAAATTCAAAATTTTCCACAACAGTGATAATGATAAAGATTAGATATAGAGGTTTTTTCATACCTCTAACAGGGATAACACAAAGTCACAATTGCAAATTGAGAAAAAAAAATGGAGCCAAAGGAATACAGTGGTACCTCGAGTTACGATGGTCCCCAAAATCGCCCTTTTATGTAAGTTTATTTTTTTAAATGCTTTTGTAAGTATATTTTTGGGGTGTAAAAGGACTAATCTATTTTACATTATTCCTTATGGGGATAAATTCGTTTGGTAATGGCACTTGAACAGCATTCTCGAACGAAAAAATATCGTAACTCGAGGTACCACTGTACTGGGAAATTTTTCTTAAATAGTCTTAGATCAATTAAATGAATTTCAAGAGGATGTTATAAGTGCTTCAACCATTGCAAATTATGAAAAAAGAGTATATGAACAAATTACTGAAGATGGGACACTATTCCTACAGATGGCATTCCCTGTGCAGCTGGAGGTGGCCACCTTGGTAGCGGAGCCTGGAGCAAAAGCACGCACAACTACCGTGTTACCGAAGGCTCGCGTTACTGTGACAGAACTCACCCCAGTGGCAGATACAACCAATGCATCCACTAGACGACCTGTTTTTGTTATTGGCGACTCTCCCAAGCACCCCAAAACTACAGGTATGATTTTGTTTTAAGAAAAAGTCATTATAATTTACTTGTATAAATGCTACAGAGCATTCTAGATGTATTAACTATACAATATAAAATGGTTTAAGAACTACTGTATGCTAAGGGATCAGCTATATTAAATATTAAAACCCTCCTAATAATTTAAAAAAAAAAGTTTTGCAGGTGTTAACTCTTTTCTAACTTATACCATTAAATTGAATTTTGGGCTTTGTCATGGACATTGTTCATTTATTTTCGTTTTGTATAGCTCTTTTGAAATTAGCAGGTATGCTTGGTTCAAGACAAGTGACATCAGTGGCACCTACTGACACACTACGCCCCAGTACAACCAGCAGTGCCCGTTTAAGTCCAGCATCTTGCCTACGCATGAGTCCACTCATCGGGCGACGTCGAACTCGTGTCACACCATTGCCACCTACCACTCAGCTGCAGGCACCTGATACTGATCATCAGAAGATATCCTTGGAGAATATGAGTAATGGTTCTCATCCCTTAGAAGTCTCTAAATGGAATAAAAAGCAATGGAGGGAGGACCAATTTATCACTACCCATGATGGAAGTGAGGTTCCTTGGCTCATCCCCTCTTCTAATAGTGAGTTACTGGATTATTCCCCCTCATCTCCTGTGAATACTACTTCTCCAGTCCTGACATCTACACAGGTATCTTCATCTTGCCTTACTGTATTATTGTTTTATAGTAAAAAATTGTATAAAGTATCAAGAAGCATTTCTTTTCTATTGTGATTCATGTGAATGAGTTTCAAGGTTGGTTATAGGGTACAAAGATCATACTTGCTACAGGATTGTGCTCACTTATCTAATTTCCTAACATCCTACTGATGAAATTCAACTCAAAAGACTTGAAACAAGTTTACAGTTTAGTTTACATGAAAGTTGCAATAGGATTCACCACAAAGTAACAGTAATTAAAATAGTGTAACAACAAGAGTTGTTTGGTAGAGGAAGAAACCAAATAGTTCACTTCTTCTATAAGCATGGGGTAAGGAAGAGACAGGTGTAAGGAGCAGATCATATACCAGTGACTGTGTACAAATATACTATGACTGTGATATAGTGTACAAAAACATAGCTGAAATTAAGACATGTGCAACATCTGGGTATCTTTATTGTAAACATTTCACCATCCAGTGGCTTTATCAATACAAATTCTAGGACATTATATGAAGACAGTAGAACTATATACAAAAGATGGAGTGTGTGAACAGCACCGAAGTTGTTGAGTTTCTTGTATTGTATACCATTCTTGTACAACTTGTCAGACACTGCAACATCATGGAATCTTGATTCTGAGGACTTGTACATAACCTTCACGGCAACGACAACTACTACTACAATTAACCCATCTCTTTGGGTATGACCTACTTCCACTGGGGAATCCCGCCTACCAGTGACTATGCCCTCGTCTGCTACATGTCCCTTTCCACCTGACGTCAGTTTATAAGCGCCAGCCTCCTTGCCTCTGCTCCAGAAACTCAACGACTTCATTGCTGTTCACACCACTCCAAGGCCGAGGGACTGATTACCTCATCTTTTGTATATAGTTCTACTGTCTTCATATAATGTCCTAGAATTTGTATTGATAAAGCCACTGGATGGTGAAACGTTTACAATAAAGATACCCAGATGTTGCACATGTGTCTTAATTTCATATTGTTGGTATTGTATACCATTCTTGTACAAAAGCATAGCTGTTGACAGGATAACCAACAGTGTATGACAAAAGTTTAGTTTGTAGGTGAAAGCTGGAATGTCAACATCTGATGATCTTCATGATTTCCCTGTGTCATATAATATTCTGTTGTAATACAGTACTGACATAAGAACAAGAAATATAAAAGATCATGGAGAAAAAGAAGGTTCTTAGCTATGGAAATAAGTAAACTTAAGAAATTACTGTAATTGTCCTGAATATGTACTCTATAGAGCAGAGGAGAGATACATGATAATATATACATACTTGGAAGGTACTTGAGGGTGTAGTCTCAAACCTTCATTACTAAAACAATATATGTACTAGAGTGAGATATGGGAGGATATGTTAGGTAAACCCAATGAAAATCAGGGGTACCATGGGTACACCTGCTTTTCACTGGTATTGGAGTGTGAAATCCTCCAGTCTGAAAAAGGTATTTGCTCATCGGGTAAAAACAAGCAGTGAAGGGTACAACACAAGTCCCATGTGCTAGGCAACACTATTTTGGCTTGTCTTAACCCTTTGACTGTCGCAACCCTCAATCCTGGGTGCTCTCCTGTTGTCGCAAAATTTAAAAAAAAATAAATAAATTATTTTTTCTTATGAAATGATAGAGAATCGTTTCCCGATAGTAAAGACACCAAAAGTTTGAAATTTGATTGAAAACTCACGGAATTACGCTCTCACGAAGTTAGTGATCTCAACAATATATGCGCATCGGCAATTTCGCCGACTTTGAGCCCAATTTTCGGTAAATTCCATGGTTCCAGTTGACCAAACTCATAGATATTTCTTTAGAACTCCATTTGTTCTATCGATTGAGTACAAGAAACCACCAATTTATCGATTTCAACTACCCAATAAAGTGATCAGAAATTGGCAATTTGGCCAATTTCATGCAAAATAAAAAAGTTGTCAATTTCAAAATAGGGTCCAGAATAAACAATGCAGACATTCCTGGCACTAAAATAAGATGTTATCTGTTCATTAGTCACGTTTTTAGGCCCCTCTTATATTACTTTTGCTTTCTATTTTGATTTTTTATTCACATAAAAAATAGAAGATTTACTGTTATGCAGACTATTGCATTATTGTAAAAATGGTATAAATAATATCAGTGCACTTGTGAAAGAATATTAGACTCACCAATTGATGTGTATTGAACGCGTGGCGTGATTTGTTTACTCTTGAACATTTGCAAAAATCGAACATTTTTTCCTACTTTGAGCTCAATTTCAAGGTCGTTTTCATCATAAAACTAATCAAAGTCATCTATATTTCTGTAGTATATTGTCCATTCTATCAAAAGAAACCATAAAAAAGAGAATACAACCATAAATACTATACGAAAATACACCTCAAAGTCAGCGTTTTAATCCAAAAAAATGGTCGGAGTTTTTTTTCTCTCATTATGTACTGCGTGCTGCAGGATTTTTTTTTTACACTGACCACACAGACCCATTCTCTCATATGTGGGCCTACCAGCTTTCTCCTGTTTGATTTGAAGCCGCTAGAATTTAGGCGTATTGATACGTCCAAAACTGGCTCGTAAGACGTATATATACGACCGAAACAGTCAAAGGGTTAACATAGACAATAATTTAAGATTAATTTTACAATCTTTAATTTGTCATGGAATTAAATAAAATTAAGATTGATAATCACATTAGTGTAGGTATGTCAGTATTTATGGTATCCAGAGGACACATTTAGGGATATTTTCTGTAAATGATTAGGTTTGAAATAGTAATCAAAATACTGTGCTGTAAGTGCTATCATGTCCAATGTTGAAATGTTCTCTGACTGATTAATTTCCTCAACTGCATTTTCTATATTCATTTATATTGTTATTATATTTCATTAGTGTAATAGGGTGAAGTTAGTGCACTGAAATGAATCATTGTCAATTAGGTGTTGTAAACTAGGCATAGACAGTTGATTTACTGTATGTATTGATTTGGCCATTTAGCAAAATTGCTTTCACACCTTTCACTTAAGATGACTTTAATAGGTATTGCTATATAGAAGCATTTTAGTATATCACCATTCTTCAAGACATATTCCATTGGAGTGCATTGCAGGGTAGAAAAAATGTCCCTAGAATTGAGACGCCATGAATACCAGGACAAGTTTAAGACCACAGCGTAAACAACTCTTCAAATAAGCAACATCAGGGCAGATCAAAGTGAGACACTTACAGATAATTACTATGATGGAAAAATTAAACTCAGTCCATTTCTTCAAAATGAAAGATCTTGTCTTTAAGATCACCCAAGCATCATGTTCAACAGACAACAGAAAATATAATACTGTATAGTGTCTTAAAAAATTTATCCAGCTTTATAATACTACTGGAAAAATTAATTGGATGAAATAGGAAAGCCTAGCTTAAGGCTAGAATATAAAGCAGATTTAATTTGCTTCATTTGTTGCATGTAAGGATGGAACTAGAGGCAAGTGTTGGGTGGTAAATATTCAAGTCTTTAAATCAACTTGCTTATCTCATGTAGGTATTTAAATTATTACCAGATGACCACTACTGTTAAATCCCAAATAATAATGTAATAAGAGCCCTCCACCCACAGGGAGGCCACAGCCCCTGGATAGGCAGGTATACTGTACCTACCATCAACGTTGCTTCAGAACATTCCTTCATTCACCCCCTCAGGTCTTCCACCTCACTCAGCAGCAGCAAGAGTGATTTGTGAGCAGATAGTGTTGTGTTATTGTCCCTGTGTTGATGTTACACAAGGTGCTAGTCTAGTTCATCTGAGTGAATGTGGTGTCTTATATGTCTTACACAGTAGCAGTGTAGCAGTCTTAATGACAGGTGTTTGTTCAGTGCATATGTGTGAGTATTGTTTAACTCTGTAGCACTGTACCTGTCTTTATGACTATACTAGTTTTTGGCATTGGAATTATGTAAATACTGTGTCCATCTATTTTTGTGTGTGCATGGCTAAATATGATGTAGGTATCCTTGTGGGTCTTTATCTTATTTGTTTGTGGGTTTCTCAAACATCATGCAGAGCAACTTTTGTTAGTTTCTAAACTCATACATTAATTGACCTAAGATACGTAATAATTTTTATAAAAAACTGATCTAAGATCTTTTTTTTTTTTTTTTAAATTTCTTTTGCAAAAGTCATTTTGTTTTCAAATATTGTATTAAATTTGTTAAATTATTTTATGGTTTTCAAATACAAGAATACCTAAGGTATCCCTAAAGGTAAGAAAAGCATGGCCTATTTAAAAATTAAAATTAATCCAACATTTTAAAGATTCTGTATTGTGGTCAGGGTGATAAGGGATTTCTTTACTCAAGGCCTGGACATGAAACTGTTCACATCATACAGGATACATACATTCACTCCACCTTACTGGGCTGCAAGATTGAACCTTCATATTGAAGAATGGTAGTTAAGTAAACTAATAAACCAATGGTAATTGGCTTAAGATAAAAAAATACTGTACTTCTCATCAAACAGTACCAGCTTGGAACACAGCCGATACGTAACAGAACGTATTCGTCACCTAGTTTCAGCATTCAGTCAGCGGGCCAACAGAGTGAAGGCCCAAATAACTCAACCTCCCACACCCTCCACTGAGCTCTCTGATGGGGGTATGTAGGTTGTCTGCTTACAGTGCGGCTGTTTTCATCTTGGTTAATATTTGTCCTATATCCTGTTTTGTGTTTATACATATAATCTTTTATTTTAATCATTAGTGCCTCTTACCCATAATGCTGCTTTTATTACTTTGCCATCTTGTTTTATTTACTCAGGCAGATACTCTGCTTAGAATATATGGAAGAGTTAATTAACTGCTCAGGAGAAGTTTGTTGAGAGGTGTCTCATTAATGAATAAAACTTTCACCTGTTGCAGGTGATGATTCTCACAAAGCCCCTGATGCACGCCAGCGGTTAGACTCCCTTGTTCCTGATGTCTCCTCTATGTCCTCTTCTCTGCCCCGACTGGTAGGGGTCAACACACGTCGTGCTCGGCTGCTTCGGTGTCTGTATGGTAGTAGAAAGGCGCTATCCTTCCCTCATGCCATGGAACCCCAGAGTGAGTGTCTTCATTTTATTTTATTATCTCTCCAAGCTGTTATTACTATCTTGACTTTAAGGATGATCCTTTATTATTTTTTTTGTGATTATACTCCTGTCCCCTGATTAAGTACATAATTAACTAGCTTCATTATTAATATGAACCTAGTACCATAATATTATGATTAACCCTTTGAGGGTCGGTCACGTACTAGTACGTCATTGCAGCCAGGGTCGGTCACGTATTTGTACACGTAAATTCTAGCGCCTTCAAATTTGGTGGAAGAAAGCTGGCAGGCCTACATATGAAAGAATGGGTCTGTGTGGTCAGTGTGCGCAGTATAAAAAAATCCTGAAGCACACAGTGCATAATGAGAAAAAAAAACTCCGACCGTGTTTTTGGTTTAAAACAGTGACTTTTGAGTGTATTTTCTTATGGTATTTATGGTTGTATTCTCGTTTTCTTGGTCTCATTTGATAGAATGGATGATATATTACAGAAATAGTGATGATTTTGATTGGTTTCACCTTGAAATTGAGCTCAAAGTAGCGAAAATTTTTATTTTTGCCGATGTTCAAGAGTAAACAAATCATGCCACATGTTCAATACACGTCAACTGGTGAGTCTAATATTCTTTCACAAGTGCGCTGATATTATTTATACCGTTTTTACAATGATGCAGTAGTATATATAACAGTAAATCTTCTATTTTTTTGTGAGAATAAAAATTCAAAATGGTAAACAAAAGTAATGTAAGAGGGGCCTGGAGATGTGACTAATGAACAAATAAAATGTTATTTTAGTGCCAGGAATGTCTGTCTTGTTTATTCTGGACCCAATTTTGAGATTGGCATCTTTTGATATTTGTGTGAAATTGGCCAAATTGCCAATTTCTGACCACTTTACTGGGTAGTTGAAATTAGTAAATGGGTAGTTTCTGGTACTCAATCGATAGAACAAATGGAGTTCTAGCGAAATAGCTATGATTTTAGTCGACTGGAACATTGCAATTGGCCGAAAATAGGGCGATGCGTAAATATCGTCGAGACCCCTAACTTCGCGAGACCATATTTCCGTAGGTTTTCAATCAAATTTCATACTTTTGGTGTCATTATGATCGGAAAAAGATTCTCTACCCAAAAATTTTTCGACCCTGAGAACGAGTTTGGGAGAGGGCCTCTCGACCCTCGAAGGGTTAATGGGTCTCATTTGTGGAGTTTTTAACTTCAATATGAATGTTAATAAAAGAGATTTAGGTGTGAATGACAAGAGTTCTAAATTAAAAATACAGATTGATAATAATAATATAATAATATCTTTATTTACTACAAGTACATGTACGTACATGGTATACAGGCCTAGCTGACATCAATGATATACTGCTATATAGAAAGCCGCTTGTTATGCTGAGCATTTCGGGCAAATTAGGTCAGTTTTGTCCCAGATGCGACCCACACCAGTCGACTAACACCCAGGTACCCATTTTAAACTGATGGGTGAACAGGGACAGGGACAGCACGTGTCTTATGGAAACACGTTCCTAATGTTTTCCAGCCGTACTGTAGGAGATTCGAACCCCTGACCTCAGTGTGTGAGCTGAGTGTGCTAGCGATGATTATTTGGTCATCAGTAATATTTAGTGACAAATTCAGTTAAATATTTTTAATATGCATTCAGATACTTAATCCAAAATTTAATTAAAAATGAAGAGTAAATAATTTGCTAATATTATTGTTTCAACAACTGAGAATAAGTGAGATGACAGCCACTCATACATGTACCACAGTATGTACTTTACAGTACCAAGGTTATTATGCTCTCATAATGATTATCATTTTCATATTTTCCTCAGGCCGATTATATATCTCCTGGCTCCTAGTTGTGTGTATTGTTTATGTGTACAATGCATGGGTTATTCCCCTGCGGTCTGTCTTCTCCGAGTATCAGACAAACAACAACCTTGTCTACTGGCTTACTGCTGATTACCTTGCTGACTTCGTGTATATCCTCGATATTGTGGTGTTCAAGTCTCGAGTCATGTACTTAGACAATGGCTTTTGGGTTGATTCACCTAAGCTCATGTGTCGGTATTACTGGAAGACTTCCAAGTTTAGAGTAAGTTATTTGTTCTCTTGTATTTTGGGTAACATGTATAGACTTTCTCAGTCTCTTACAGCTTTCTGGATTAATAAAATTGAGTCAGTGATTTGTGGTCATAGAATACCATTAGACCAGTGTTGTACATTTTTTATTGGACTACAGCTAGCCCTCCACTTTCGCGAGCTTCGAACATTCGCGAATGCCCAGTCGTTTTGTTTGTTCATTATGTATTTGTTATTAAACCATAACATACATATATACAATATTTTACAATGTTTTCATGTGTTTTATGATTGTTCGTGGCTCAATAGGTTAAGGAATCAGTATTGTTAGGCTAAGTAAATGCTATTATTATATTTCCCTACAATATATTTGCGCATCAAAACATTCGCGAACGCTACAGTACAGTATTATTATATTTCCCTGCATCATATTTGCGCACCAAACATTTGTGAATTTTCAAGATTTGCGAGGTTCTTGATCCCCAAACCCTCGCGAATGTGGAGGGCCTCCTGTATACCTAAATTTATTAAAATATGACTGGATACATAATTTAATTTTTCATGTACTGTACAGTTGTATAATGAAAATTTTGTGAGTGTATATACGTACCTGATGACTGCTATATCTAGAGATCTTAGATTGGTCAGGAAAACTTCAACATGTGAAGGGCTCTATCAATATACAGTGGAACCTTGGTACTCGAACCTAATTTGTTCCTTAAGGCTGTTCGAGTGCCGATCTGTTCAAGTACCGAATTAATTTTTCCCAACCAATTTCCTTTTTTGTTGGCTGTTATCACTAATCTTCTTAGGCCCTATGGTGACTTATTTATACAAATATGTAATATAAAAAAACCACACCAAAAAATGCGAAGAAATGCTAAATGGTTTACAGCGAAGTTCTGGCAGGTCATCTTTGTTTGGCCGAGTGCCAAGCAAATGGTCAACTACCAAGTGACTTTTTTACCAAAGAAAGTGTTCGAATACCAAATTGTTCTAGTAGGGAGCTGTTCGAGTACCAAGGTTCCACTGTACTTGATAAAGTTTCTCATTTGTATTTTGAAGGCCTTCTCATTTAGGTGGGGACAATGGTTGATGAAATAAATTATTAAGTTTAAGCAGTACAGTGGTACCTCGACTTACGATGGTCCCCAAACTCACCCTTTTATGTAAGTTTTTTTTTAAATGCTTTTGTAAGTGTAATTTTGGGGGTCTAAAAGGACTAGTCTATTTTACAACATTTCTTAAGGAGATAAATTCGTTTGGTAATGGCACTTGAACAGCATTCTGGAATGAAAAAATATCGTAAGTCGAGGTACCACTGTATATTGTATATTGCAGTATTCTATCTAATATTACAAAGTTATTAAGCCCAGCTTACAATTAGTCATGATTATGATTGCATAATGTAGTATTTAGTAAAGTTTTAAAATTATTATTGTGATTGTAAATAATGTAAAGTAACAAAAAAAATATATGTTATACTCGTCAGTTTAAAAATTTGAACAGGGTTTACAGATGATTTGAGAAGAGATAACTTAGTGTGTGTACTTATATAATAATTTCTCCTTAGCTTAAATGAAGTTAGGATACATAGCTTTTGGAAGGGTAACCTATGTGTTTTGATCTCCCAAACAGTATGACTTGGCATCACTCCTGCCACTTGATTTGCTGTACTTAAAGTTTGGACCCATCTCTATATTCAGGCTACCCAGACTTATAAAGGTAAGTGAGGCACTTGTAGGCTGTTAAGCTCAGGTTGGTTCACTGCTATATGTTATTGACCCAATCTGAAGTTTGTATTTCAGAGCATTATGGTCAATTTAAAAAGTACTGTGTGACAGTAAAGGAGGTTTTGTATGTGAGTAGCTTTGACATACAACAGGCATGTGTGAATGTGCTAGATAGGAGTGAGTGGAGGCAAGTGTTTTTTTTTATATGATATGCTGTTGAAATGTGAGGAAGGTGACACTAATGAAGGGAGTGGGAAACCGGTTAGCCAGACTTGAATGCTGCAGGTGGGAAGTACAGTGCCTGTACTCTGAAAGAGGGGTGGAGATATTGCAGTTTGGAGGGTCATCTGAACTGTAACATCAGTGTGCCTCTTACAAGATGGTGATGGAGTGATGAAGGTGAAAGTGTTTCCTCTCTTTTTGGGTCACCCTACTTCAGTAAGAGATGTTTGGTGGGTTAAAAAAAAAAGCAAATATATAAGTTTGAGTTAGCATAGAAGTGAAGTCGAAGTTCAGTAGAGGTAAGGTGTATGTGCAAGATAAAAATGTATGAAGATCATGTTATATTTATTTCAGATTGTTTAAATCATGCATCTCTCCATCAGATCCACACCTTCTGGGAATTCTTCCACCGTCTGGACTCCGTACTGTCTTCACCTCATGCCATTCGAGTGATCCGAACCGTCCTCTACATGCTCTTCTTAATTCATCTTAACACCTGTTTCTACTATGGCTTTTCCAAGCTTGAGGGCATTGGCTCCAACAAATGGGTTTTCCAAGGTGTAGGCAATGCGTAAGTTAAAAGGAAATTTTTAGAACATTTAGGAAAGTTAGGGGATGTATACACCAATAATTTACATTGAAGCATGCAAGTGAACGATATTTCGGTTAGGAGCTGTTTGTTGCAATTATGGATTTAAGAAAAACTTATGATAAGGTGGATAGGTAAACAATGTGGCAGATATTACAAATGTATGGAATAGGTGATAGGTGACTAAATGCAGTAGAACGTTTATGAGGAGAGTGAGGCTCAGGTTAGGATATTTAGGACGAAGGGCAACTGTTTTCCAGTGAAAGTAGGAGATAGACAGGGATCGTGATGTCACCTTGGTTGTTTAACATATTTATGGATAAGGTAAAAGAACTGAATGCTAGGGTGTTAGGGAGAGATGTGGGATTAAAAAAATTATGAATCTGATAGAGTGGGAGTTGTCATTGTTGATGACATAATTCTTTTGGGAGATTCTGAAGACAAATTGCAAAGGTTGGTAAAAAAAAAAAATGTAAAAGAATGAAATTAAAAGTGAACATAGAAAAGAGCAAGGTGATGAGAATAACAAGAAGTCTAGGCAATGAAAGATTACATAGTAGTGTTGGTTTGAATATATGGTGACTGTAGAACTTGACCAAATTAGTTCTGTACTACCATTTTCTCCCCACAGATATATCCGGTGTTTCTACTTTGCTACTAAAACAGCCACCAGCATTGGCAAGAACCCCAAACCTGAGAATGAGGCCGAATATCTTTACATGACATGTTCCTGGTTGATGGGTGTGTTTGTCTTTGCTCTGCTAATTGGTCAGGTAAAGCAAAATTTCATTTTTCACCTAATAATTGGGTAGTTGAAATATGATCATTTTAATCAATCACTAGTTGGTTTGGGAAATTGGTTTGCTTAATCATTCATCCAGGTACTGTGACTTTAATCTCTTGTTAGGTGCATTTAGCTTCACTCTGTTTATCCAAATTATGGGGTTGCATACATATTAATGATATATGATGATTCTCTTCAAATCACTTGTTCTTTCTAGGCTTGAATATTGCTGCACACTAACGGCCCATTTCAAAGCAGGCAAAATTGCAGACCTGGAGAATGTAGAGAGAACTTTCACGGCATGTATAAGTACGATAAAGCACCTAAATTACTGAGAACGGTTGAACGCAGGCGAGAAAGATACATGATAATATACACTTGGAAAATCCAAGAGGGACTAGTCCCAAATTTGCACACAAAAATCACTCCCTATGAAAGCAAAAAACTTGGCACACGATGCAACATTCCCCCAATGAAAAATAGGGGTGCTACAATTACACTAAGAGACAACACAATAAGTATCAGGGGCCCAAGACTGTTCAACTGCCTCCCAGCATACATAAGGGGGGATTGCAAATAGACCCCTGGCTGTCATCAAGAAGATGCTGGACAGGCACCTAAAGACCAGCCGGGCTGTGGTTCGTACGTCGGTTTGCGTGCGGCCAACAGTAATAGCCTGGTCGATCAGGCTCTGGTCCACCACAAGGCCTGGTCACGTACCGGGTCGCGGAGGCATTTATTCCCAAAGCCCTCTCCAGGTATACTCCAGGTATATTGGGAAATCAGAGCATCTTCCTTCAAGTTGATAATCTTGATGAGGAAATATTGTACTGTTTAACACAAGAATTCTCAATTTGAATATTCACTTATTTTGAAATTTATTTAATTATTACTATAGTATTTGTAATGATATAAAATTACCATAGACAAATGTTTGTAAGTAGTAATTATCTTTCGTAACTAAATGTATGTATCTTTAACCACCTTGGTGGTAAAAAGTCATTGCATTATCATCTTCTTTCAACAAACCGGCCATATCCCACTGAAGGAGGGTGGCCCAAAAAGAAAAACAAAAGTTTCACTTTTTAACTTTAGTAATGTATACAGGAGAAGGGGTTACTAGCCCCTTGCTACCGGCATTTTAGTCGCCTCTTATGACACGCATGGCTTATGGAAGAAGAATTCTGTTCTACTTCCCCATGGACATAAGAGGAAATAAACAAGAACAAGAACTAGTAAGAAAATAGAAGAAAACCCAGAGGGGTGTGTATATATATTCTTATACATTCGTGTGTAGTGTGACCTAAGTGTAAGGAGAAGTAGCAAGACGTACCTGAAATCTTGCATGTTTATGAGACAGAACAAAGATACCAGCAATCCTACCATCATGTAAAACAATTACAGGCTTTCTTTTTACACTCAACTTGGCAGGACGGTAGTACCTCCCTGGGCGGCTGTTTTTTACCAGCCTACTACATAGGGAAGACCAAATCATCATTTAATTTGCAGCTGATGAGGTCTGTAGCACATTTGTGAACAGGGCCATCATGTCAAATCTTGGGAGCTTGTCATACTAGATATTGTAATCTATAATGTCAATTAAGAGATCTGAATGCTGTAAGTGTGCAGTTCAGCGAGTGGTGTGTTGTCTTCAGCATTTAGTTTGTTACGAAGGTTTTAAAAATTTCCAGAGGTTGAAACACTTCCTCCTTTTGTAACCCATTTCATTGTTCCGCCACTGTTTGTGAAGAAGAGCCTTTAAGTATCCACTAGTTACCACCAGCCTTGTTTCACCACTGAGTTTCTCCACTAGTCTGTTAAGAATCTACATTCTTCTCTGTTACATCGGGTTATCCTCACTTTTTTTTTTGCACTTCAGTCACTTTTGTCCTCAGTGTTGTATTTTTCCCTTGGAGTCCCACACTACCCAGCAGATTGTTAGGATCTGCCCACATGCACAGAGCCAGTGTTGTGTGCATGTTGCAAAGACACAGGATTGGATTTTATATTTGAAACTGATTTATGAAATGTGTTAATTTTCATTTAATTTTTATTCATATCCTTTCAACCTATGAAATAAGTTTGCAAATCCTTTATTAACTATTTATTGCACACAAAACTTTTGTCATTAGAATACAATATTCATCCATAAGATATGAAGGAATATTGTAAACTGGATAGTGTGTTTTAATAAAAATATTCATCAATTTATTGCTCATTCTTTATATTATTTTTATTTCTATGTTATCAGATTCGAGACATTGTGGCTACAGCTACCCGTAACCAGAATGAATACCGGAAAGTGATGGACCAGACACATGCTTACCTCCATGGCCTCAACTTGCCAGCCAGCCTCCAGGAGCGGGTCCGCCTCTGGTTCACCTACACTTGGCAAAATCAGAAAACCCTCGGTGTGTATACAGGATAGACTGCATTACAATGTACTACTGTAATACAGTACTATGTTTTTAAATCTGATATCCCCAGTGCTAAAATATATGCATAAGTTATGCCTCACTGTTATTGAATGATAACTGGTTAGCTGGACTTGAGTTCTGGAGGTGGGGAGGAAAGTTCCTGTACTCTGAAGGAGGGGTAGGGATGTTGCATTAGGTGGGGGTAATCTGAGTGTGATGTCGGCACACTTCTGGAAAGAGAGCAATTAAATGAATGTTGGTGAATGTGTTTTCTTCTTTGGGTTACCCTGCCTTAAATTATGGGGAATTAAATGCAAAATGGGAGTTGACACAGTTACTTTTTGCTGATGATACTGTGCTTATGGGAGATTCTAAAGAAAAGTTGCAAAGGTTAGTGGACGAGTTTGGGAGAGTGTGTAAAGGTAGAAAGTTGAAAGTGAACATAGATAAGAGTAAGGTGATGAGGGTATCAAACGATTTAAATAAAGAAAAATTGGATATCACATTGGAGAGAGGGATTATGGAAGAAGTAAATGTTTTCAGATATTTGGGAGTTGACGTGTCAGCGGATGGGTTTATGAAGGATGAGGTTAACCATAGAATTGATGAAGGAAAAAAGGTGAGTGGTGCGTTGAGGTATCTGTGGAGACAAAAAACGTTATCCATGGAGGCAAAGAAGGGAATGTACGAAAATATAGTGGTACCAACACTCTTATATGGGTGTGAAGCATGGGTTGCAAATGCTGCAGTGAGGAGGAGGTTGGAGGCAGTGGAGATGTCCTGTCTAAGGGCAATGTGTGGTGTAAATATTATGCAGAAAGTTCGGAATGTGGAAATTAGGAGAAGGTGTGGAGTTACTAAAAGTATTTGTCAGAGGGCTGAAAAGGGGTTGTTGAGGTGGTTTGGTCATTTAGAGAGAATGGATCAAAATAGAATGACTTGGAGAGAGTATAAATCTGTAGGGGAAGGAAGGCGGGGGTAGGGGTCGTCCTAGAAAAGGTTGGAGGGAGAGGGTAAAGGAGGTTTTGTGGTCGAGTCTGGGATAGTGACAGCTGGGAGGGAATATTCTCAGCTGTCGTATCTGAGCGCCTCTGCAAAGACAGTGATTATGTATGAGTGTGGTGAAAGTGTTGAATGATGATGAAAGTATTTTCTTTTTGGGGATTTTCTTTCTTTTTGGGTCACCCTGCCTCGTGGGAGACGGCCGACTTGTTGAAAAAAAAAAAAAAAAAAATAACAACTAATAATAATAAGTTGCACTTTTTTAACTGTAGTGTAGGCGCGTCTCTGGCAAGACGGTGATGGAGTGAATGATGATAAAAGTGTTTCTTCCTTTTTGGGTCACCCTGCCTCGGTGGGAAATGGAAGATGTGTTTAAAAAACAAATCCTGTAGTCTGATTATGTTATGGGTATACTACTGGTAAGACAGCAGTGAATGAATTATAATGATTGTGTTTTCTTCTTTGGGTCATCACCCTGTCTTTATGGGACATAAAATTATGGTACATAGAATATATTATCTACTTATTATTATATGTGGAATGGTAAAACTTAAAAAAAAAAATTGTGAAAAGGATCGTATATTAAAATTGTATACTTTTTTTTTTTTCAACAAGTCGGCCGTCTCCCATCAAGGCAGGGTGACCCAAAAAGAAAGAAAATCCCCAAAAAGAAAATACTTTCATCAACATTCAACACTTTCACCACACTCATACATAATCACTGTCTTTGCAGAGGCGCTCAGATACGACAGCTGAGAATAGTCCCTCCCAGCTGTCACTATCCCAGACCCCTCCTTTAAAGTGCAGGCATTGTATTTCCAATTTCCAGGACTCAAGTCCAACTAAATCATTTAACTGGTTTCCCTGAATCCCTTCACAAAATGTTACCCTGCTCACACTCCAACAGCTTGTCAGGTCCCAAAAACCATTTGTCTCTATTCACTCCTATCTAACGCGCTCACACGTTTGCTGGAAGTCCAATTGTATACATACTGTAGTTAATACTTTTCTTGCTGATAGAGTATGATAATTTTTAGTTACAGAAGTGAACTGTATTTTTTTAGTCATTTCCTATTTTAATACAACTTATTAGCATTTACTGTACCCTAAATGACATGAAACACCACAATCCACTTCTAGATGAAATGAAGTGCTTAGAGTCACTACCAAAGAAGATGCGAACAGACATAGCCATCAATGTGCACATTCAGATCCTGTCAAAGGTGCAGCTCTTTCAGGACTGTGACAAGGCTCTGCTGCGTGACTTAGTGCTCAAGCTGCAGCCTGTTCTCTATCTCCCAGGAGATTATGTTTGCAAGAAGGTGAGACAGATACACAAACACCACACCTGTTGTCTCTTAATTTACATAATTGCTTAATAATATCAAAGTTATTCATGGTTGCTCTGTAAAATAATATGCTGTAACTATTCTGTAGATGTATACAGTGGTGCCTCGAGTTGTGAGTTTAATTCTTTTCAGAAGGCTGTTCGAGTGCCGATACTAAATGAATTTGTTCCCATAAGGAATACATAATGTGAATTAGATTAATCCGTTTCAGACCCCAAAAATACACTTACAAAAGCACTTACAGAAGTACAGTGGACCCTCGGTTAACGAATACCCCGGAAATCGTGCAATTATGTAAGTATAATTTTGTAAGTTCTTGTGGAAGTGTATTTTTGTGGGTCTGAAATAGACTAACCTACGTGAAATTTTTCCTTAAGGGAGTAAATTCGTTCGGTAATGGCACTTGAGCAGACTTCAGGAGTGAAGTTTTTACGAAACTCGGGGGTCCACTGTACACTTATATAATTGTTCGAGTTGGGAGTTGCTCGTATGTCGAGGTACCACTGTACATGTATTTGAATTTGTTAAATTTCAATACAGAACTGTCATAGAAACCCCTTCTCCTGTACAAATCACTAAATGTAAAAAGAAGAAAAAAGCATTTCTTCTTTTTCAGGTCACCCTGCATAAGAATTTTTTCAGAATGGTTTGTGTACTTCATTGATCACCTATAGTATATAAAATGTCAAAATTGCAAACTACGTATAGCATTTTAGTAAACTAAGTTAATTGTATATTTATCCAATAATTATACTTTGTATAAAAAGTTTTTTTTCTATACTAGTTTATTCATGTCACTTAACTCAATGCCAACTGTATACTGTACTTCACTTTATAGAAATAAAGTTGTAGTGTTTACTGTACTGAATTACCGATAGAAATGGGGCATTTCAGTACCAAATTCGCATAAAGAAAATCCACTTAAAGCAAGGAGAAACCTGTGTGTCTTAATTGTTTCTGAGTGATGGTATGAATGAAACTGATGTGCATCACAGTCTCAGGTATTTACATATTCCTAGGGAGAAGTGGGGAAGGAGATGTACATTGTGCAGACTGGACAGGTGCTGGTAATGGGTGGAGAGCGAGGTGACGTGGTACTGGCTACCCTCGGTGAGGGTAGTGTCTTTGGTGAAATCTCTCTCTTGGCTCTTGCTGGAGGCAACAGACGTACTGCTGATGTAAGGTATGTACAATGATTGCACTATATAAATTATTAGAGAAAGAAGTGTGAAATAAAGGAGGAAAACAGCAGGTAGATTGTATTATTGGTTTTAAAAAACACAGTGTAGTGTATGTTATGTGCTTTCCAAGTGTGCATATGTATTTGGCAGGGCAGCTTAAAAATATTATTAGTATTATTATTATTATTATTATTATAACTCATTGACCATTTCCCACCGAGGCAGGGTGACCCAGAAAGAAAGAAAACAACTTAAATCATTCAACACTTTCACCGTCATTCATACATAATCACTGTCTTTGCAGAGGCGCTAAGATACGACAGTTTAGATGTCCCTCCAAGCAGCCAACATCCCAAACCCCTCCTTTAAAGTGCAGGCATTGTACTTCCCACCTCCAGGACTCAAGTCTGGCTAACCGGTTTTCCTGAATCCCTTTACAATATTATTATTATTATTATATTCAAACAAGTGGTGAACCTGCATAGGTCCCTTCAGTGCTGTTCTTCCTTGTGAGCTATGTTAATACATTATTTTTTTTTATTGTTCATTAGTGAAAGTTAATTTAATCCTTTCACTGTCTCCCACATAGTTCTACATCATTGATGTCAGTGTCACTAATATGGATCTACATTTTAAGCACAGAACTCTCAAATATGCTGTGAGAAGTAAATTTTGGCCTAGATTTGAGTGTGGACATTATAACATAAATCCTGCCCCACAAAGTGCATGATATTTGATTTTTAGCAATTTTTCTGAAGGTTAAGGCCTCCCCAGCCCCCCTGGTTTGCATTATGGGTTTTTACTAGGCCTGCTTCAATTATTGGGATGGCCTAAACCATGACCAATCATTCTTGGTTATATTTTATTTATCCGAGAAATAAGGTAAAACTTCACATTTTTTTGTTTTTGATGATGGATCCAAAATGAAGGGCAAGTGTTATATAGGAGAGGTGATTAATGAACAGAGGAAAGGTTACTTAAGTGGCTGGAATACCTACAGTGTTTATTTTTTTAAATGGAATTTTTTTTAATTTGTTTTTTAAAATATTTTTTTATATTTTTATTGAAAACTGACCAAATTACTGAATTCTGTGCTCATTATAGGGTAATTCTGATATTTGAATGGGCAGTTTGATAGAATGGAAGGCATACTAGCAAGTTAGCTAGGAATTGGGTGGAATCGAGCATTGCAATTGGCTTAAAATATGACTCAAATTAGGAAAAACTGGTATTGCTTAAATTGCACCCAGATCACCAACTTGTGCCTGTGTAATTTCCTAAATTTTCCATCTAATTTCTCATTTTTTATGTCGTCCTCAGAAAAAAAATTTCTACCATTTGAGAAGATAATTTGTTTTTAAATAGTGACACTGTCAACATTTTTTATTTCTGAGGTTGCTACAGTGAAAGGGGTAGTTAAATTTTCAACAAAACTTCACAACTTTCATATTCATAAATTTGCCATTTCATGAAGAAAATTTGAGGTTTATAAGATATTTTTAGTTTTACAAATAATTTAAATGATTTATATAAAATTGTAGAACAAAAATAAATTGAAAATTAATGCATAAAATGTTTACATGATGAGGAAGAATGCCTGGGTAATATTCTATGACCAGGGTGAGTGTAAGGTAATATCTCCTTTTGCAGTAATAGCTGAAGTATGAGGCATAGAGAATAATAATTTATATAAATATATATTTTTGTGGAAGATGCACTTAGTTGTTAAGGAAGGAGTAGTATGAAACATACTGAGGTGTACAGACAGGATTTGAAGAAAGCTGTTAAGAAGTAGAAAGATAATATTTTTTTTTTTTTTTTTTCAACAAGTCGGCCGTCTCCCACCGAGGCAGGGTGACCCAAAAAGAAAGAAAATCCCAAGAAAGAAAATACTTTCATCATCATTCAACACTTTCACCACACTCATACATAATCACTGTCTTTGCAGAGGAGCTCAGATACGACAGCTGAGAATTGTCCCTCCCAGCTGTCACTATCCCAGACCCCTCCTTTAAAGTGCAGGCATTGTACTTCCCATTTCCAGGACTCAAGTCCAATTAAATCAATTAACTGGTTTCCCTGAATCCCTTCACAAAATGTTACCCTGCTCACACTCCAACAGATCGTCATGTCCCAAAAACCATTCGTCTCCATTCACTCCTATCTAACACGCTCACACATGCTTGCTGGAAGTCCAAGCCCCTCGCCCACAATACCTCCTTTACCCCTTCCCTCCAACCTTTTCTAGGACGACCCCTACCCCGCCTTCCTTCCACTACAGATTTATACATTTACACGTTTATGAATACACACTCATCTGAGTTTTCTTTGATTTTATCTTAATAGTTCTTGTTCTTATTGCTTTTCCTTTTATTTCCATGGGGAAGTGGAATAAGAATCTTTCCTCCGTAAGCCATGCGTGTTGTAAAAGTCAACTAAAATGCCGGGAACAATGGGCTAGTAACCCCTTTTCCTGTATAGCTTACTAAAAAGAAAAAGAAAAAGATAATAATTTCTTTTAATCAATTTCATTACTGAAGGACATTTTGCAGAGTTCACATAATTGAGACATAAAGAAATTTTAAATGCGCTGTAGCAAACAGTATCAATGGAAATGGGGCTGCTAGTGCCAGTGATGTGAGTTTTTCTTTTTAAAGATCACGTGGCTTCAGCAGTCTGTTTGTACTGAGCAAGGCAGATCTACAGGCTACCATTAAGGACTACCCTGAAGCACAAGAAATACTCAAGAAGAAAGCTAAGTAAGTCATCCTCGTATGATTATTATAAATAAAGTTACCAATAAAAGGTACAGTATTCAAATCAATGCATTAAGCAGTTATTTTCAATGCAGTACAACACAGGTGGAGTTTTTCACAATATCATGGTAAATACATTTTAATAGCTAAAATTATTTAGCCTATGAGTAAGAGCCACTATTATTTATGTCCTTTAAGTTATATTGTACGTTTTTATGACAATTACTATATACGTATGTACAGTAAAGTCCGTCATATCTGAGAATCATGGGACTAACTTAGATATGCAACTTTACTTATTTTATAAATTATCAACCATAACTTTTTACCATGTAGTCTAGAATTAAGTAGTCCTAAGAATGCCCGCAATGCACAGCATATTAGGGGCTTTTGGCATGTACATCTCATTAATAACTAAGTAATAACTATGTAATTACTATGTATAACTATATCTACCATATATAATTGTACAATGTCTAAATAAAGTATTATTATTATTATTAAGACCATTCTGGAAGCATCAATTTTCTGGATACTAGAGACTCTTACGATAACCTATCAGAATATTTATATTTAATGTGTTTCTTGTAAATTAGATTTATTATTCAATATCATCGCTTACATTAACACTTTCAGGGTCAAGAAGCCCTCTCCCAAACTCGTTCTCAGGGTCGAAAATTTTTCAGAAAAAGAAAAAATTATTTTTTCTTATGAAATGATAGAGAATCTTTTTCCGATCATAATGACACCAAAAGTATGAAAATTGATGGAAAACTAACGGAATTATGCTCTCGCAAAGTTAGCGGTATCGACGATATTTACGCATCGGCGTGTTCGCCCACTTTGAACCCTATTTTCGGCCAATTCCAATGTTTCAGTCTACTAAAATTATAGCTATTTCGCTTGAATTCCATTTGTTCTATCAAGTGAGTACAAGAAACCGCCAATTTATCGATATCAACTACCCAATAAAGTGGTCAGAAATTGGCAATTTGGCCAATTTCACACAAATTTCAATAGATGCCAATTTCAAAATAGGGTCCAGAATAAACGAGAGAGATATCCCTGGCACTAAAATAACACTTTATCTGTTCATTAGTCACGTCTCCAGGCCCATCTTACATTACTTATGATTTCCATTTTGAATTTTTATTCTCAAAAAATAGAAGATTTTCTGTTATGTATACTACTGCATCATTGTAAAAATGTTATAAATAATATCAGCGCACTTGTGCAAGAATATTAGACTCGCCAGTTGATGTGTATTGGACGAATGGCGTGATTTGTTTACTCCTGAACATCGGCAAAAATCGAACATTTTTGCTACTTTGCACTCAGTTTCAAGGTACTTGTCATTGTGAAACCAATCAAAATTATCTCAATTTCTGTAATATATCTTCCATTCTATCAAATGAGACCAAGAAAACGAGAATACAACCATAAATACCATACGAAAATAGACTGCAAAGTCGCTGTTTTATACCAAAAACATGGTTGTAGTTTTTTTCCTCATTATGCAGTGTGGTGCAGGATTTTTTTTATACTGTGCACACTGACTGCACAAACCCATTCTCTCACATCTAGGCCTACCAGCCTGTTTCCGCTTGATTTGAGGGCGCTAGAATTTAGGCGTACTAGTACGTCAATAACCCTGGTGCGTAAGCCGTACTAGTACGGTGAAAACCCTGAAAGGGTTAATGGCCTGTCCAAATTTTATATTCTTTATTCCATGATTTCAAGTAAAAATTAAAAATTGGGTTAAAATATTGTACAGTATTATATTTCACTTAAAATGTAGTGTAGGTATAAGTAAAAGAAACAGAAGGACCAAATTATGAAATATCTTGCTGAGAGTGATAGCCAGAAGGGTATGGATATCTGGGAAAATTTAACATAAACCTAAAATGTAGTGATTTGTATAATGTATATGGATGGAATGATTCGGCAGTGTCAGAGTAAAGTGCTGATATTGGCACTAATGGGGATTGTGAAAAATTAATCGTAAACATTGTGAATTTTTTTTTATTTGTTTCATTTATGTTAAAGTTAACACAAATGAAATGGATAAATTGCTTATTTCAAGTTTTGAATTACGTGTTTCAGATTTTGTATTGCTCTTATCAAGTTTTGAATAAATATGTATCATTCAGAAAGATATAAAACTGTGAGATAAGTATTAGCTAGATTATATTAGTAGATAAATAGGTTATATAAATTGATACTGCTCTTTGGAATTATTTTGCTTAACTGTGGCTAGGCTGGACCCCAATGGAAATAAGTCACTCTGACTTTTTTGGGTTATCCTAGGTTTTCTACACATATGCTGCTATGTATGATAATCTATGTAACTGTATTTGTGTATTCCTGAATAAACTTACTTACTTACTTACTTACTTAGGCGACTCATCAAGCAGAATGAGGCTCGAGAGAAGATGGAACTAACTGCCGATGAGAATATTATCATCAAATCAAGGGAGGCTACACCCAAGTTGCTGCACACTGTCCTTCAGGTCAGTCAGTGATGAACATTGAGAGATTTAATGCTAAAGGCTTGGCACCAACATCTTCCAGTATCACCCCTAGTCTTTTGTCTCCTTATTCAACCAGTCCTCCAAACAGCAAGTTCATTATCCTGTTTCTCATTTAGTATTACATCAGTTTAAGTACTATCTCAGCTTCAGGCAAGGTTCCTTGATGCTCGTGAAGGACTCTTGATCCAGAGAATTGGATCTCAGAGATTTGAAGTATAGTAGTAGTTTCCACCTTTGTTAGCAATTTAAACAATATTTCATATATACAGTGGTCCCTCGGTTTTCGTGCATCTCCAAACTCGAACATTTATGTAAGTGTATTTTCGTAAGTGCTGTTGCAAGTGTATTTTTGGGGGTCTGAAATAGACTAACCTACGTGACATTATTTCTTAAGGAAGTAAATTCGTTCGGTAATGGCACTTGAGTAGCATTCTGGAACGAATTTTCGGCGAAAACCGAGGGACCACTGTACATACGTGATCATCTACCAAATGTATTGAAGATGATAGAGCTTTTACCAGTACATCGTATTATCTTAGTAGCACCATCTCTTGCAGGTAGTGCGTCCAGACTCCTATACGGCCAGCATTATTCGTCGGTCATCACGAACCATCTCCCGATCAACAATGGACATTCTATCCATGGAGACTGTGTCACCTGGTGATGCATGGCCATGGACACCATCCTCTATGTCCCTGGAGGTCCCTGCTAGAAACAGTAGGAGGTATGTCATTGTGTTTATGATACCTGTCAACTTTCAAGCATTTGGTACTGAAAATTTTACAACAGAAATAATAATAATAATAATAATAACTTCCGTTTTTTCTTTTGGGCCACCCCGCTTCGGTGGGAAACGGCCGACGTGTTGAAAGAAAGAATATTAATAATAATAATAATCCTAGGTAGTAGGCTGGTAGACAGCAACCACCCAGGGAGGTACTACCGTTCTACCAATTGAATGTGAAACTGAAACCTGTAATTGTTTTACATGATGGTAGGATTGCTGGTGTCTTTTTTCAGTCTCAAAATCTGACCCTGCCTGGACCTATGTGTATTTGCCTTTCTACCCAGCCTTTTTCTTAATGTCATTTACAAATGATGGAGAGGATGAACTTCTCTTCCTGGGATATACAAAAATGAATCAGTACATTAAAAAAAATTGAGTTCTGTTCAGTCAATCTTAGCTCAGTGGTAATAGCATTGATAAAGCATATTTTAGATTTTAGAATATGGGAAATTGCTCTGTTTTGCACTATAAAAGCTAAATTTTGAGAGGAATGTTCCTTGATCCCTTGGAATTTGTATATGGCTCTACTCACCACTTATTTTTTAGATTCCTGTACTCGCTTCTAATATGTAGTTAGTGTTTAATGTTCTTAACTAAAAATGCCCCATTAGCCAAAATACAATACTGTATTACCTAGTTTATGTCTGGCTCACTACAAGTTTAATAGTAAATCATTGTTGTGTATTGTTAAGATAAAAGTTTTACTGACTAGGTAAAATAATTTCCAAGAAATCATTTATATCCCTCCTGGGAGGGTGTGTAAAGGTAGAAAGTTGAAAGTGAACATAGATAAGAATAAGGTAATGAGGGTATCAAACGATTTAAATAAAGAAAAATTGGATATCACATTGGAGAGAGGGATTATGGAAGAAGTAAATGTTTTCAGATATTTGGGAGTTGACGTGTCAGCGGATGGGTTTATGAAGGATGAGGTTAACCATAGAATTGATGAAGGAAAAAAGGTGAGTGGTGCGTTGAGGTATCTGTGGAGACAAAAAACGTTATCCATGGAGGCAAAGAAGGGAATTTACGAAAGTATAGTGGTACCAACACTCTTATATGGGTGTGAAGCATGGGTTGCAAATGCTGCAGCAAGGAGAAGGCTGGAGGCAGTGGAGATGTCCTGTCTAAGGGCAATGTGTGGTGTAAATATTATGCAGAAAATTCGGAATGTGGAAATTAGGAGAAGGTGTGGAGTTACTAAAAGTATTTGTCAGAGGGCTGAAGAGGGGTTGTTGAGGTGGTTTGGTCATTTAGAGAGAATGGATCAAAGTAGAATGACTTGGAGAGCGTATAAATCTGTAGGGGAAGGAAGGCGGGGTAGGGGTCGTCCTAGAAAAGGTTGGAGGGAGGGGGTAAAGGAGGTTTTGTAGGCGAGGGGCTTGGACTTCCAGCAAGCATGTGTGAGCGTGTTAGATAGGAGTGAATGGAGACGAATGGTTTTTGGGACCTGACGAGCTGTTGGAGTGTGAGCAGGGTAACATTTTGTGAAGAGATTCAGGGAAACCAGTTAATTGATTTAGTTGGACTTGAGTCCTGGAAATGGGAAGTACAGTGGACCCCCGAGTTTCGTAAAAACTTCACTCCTGAAGTCTGCTCAAGTGCCATTACCGAACGAATTTACCCCCTTAAGAAAAAATGTCACGTAGGTTAGTCTATTTCAGACCCCCAAAAATACTTTTCCACAAGCACTTACAATATTATACTTACATAAATGTACGATTTCCGGGGTTTACGAAACTCGGGGGTCCACTGTACAATGCCTGCACTTTAAAGGAGGAGTCTGGGATAGTGACAGCTGGGAGGGACTATTCTCAGCTGTTGTATCTGAGCGCCTCTGCAAAGACAGTGATTATGTATGAGTGTGGTGAAAGTGTTGAATGATGATGAAAGTATTTTCTTTTTGGGGATTTTCTTTCTTTTTGAGTCACCCTGCCTTGGTGGGAGACGGCCGACTTGTTGAAAAAATTATAAATTAATTGATAAGATTTTGAATCATAATTAATAGGTAACTAAATGACATGAAAATTCCTTCGCAGCACAGTATATCTTAGTCTAGATAATGAGTACTGTACAATTCACCTTATTGAAATTGTATGTTACTCGCTGTTCACAGTAGAGTAAATCTTACTGTGTTGCGCTGAGGATCCATGTTACAGATCATCATTGGAGGTGCCCTGTAATAGTCGTTCATGGATGGGCAGTGTACCCAAGACCAGTGTGTCTGAAAGTCTTCCAGAGGAAGAAGAGGAAGAGGTAAGTCCAGTATTTCATTGCATTAAATATACTTCAAAATACTAGAGCACTATGTAAAAGTATTGAGAATTATTGCTTTCTCCGGCTCATGATATACATTGAAGAGAAAAATCAGCATTTAAATCCCTTATTGAAGGGTTTTGCATGAATACTAAGCTGTTTTAAATATTGAAGCATTCTTCTTATTTCTTTCTTTCTTTCAACGCACCGGCCATATCCCACCGAGGCGGGGTGGCCCAAAAGGAAAAACAAAAGTTTCTCCTTTTATATTTAGTAATACAGTGGTCCCCCGAGTAACGAAAAAACTTCATCCCAGAAGCCTGCTCAAGTGCCATTACCGAACGAATTTACTCCCTTAAGGAATAATGTCACTTAGGTTAGTCTATTTCAGGCCCCAAAAATACATTTCCACAAGCACTTACAATATTATACTTACATAATTGTACGATTTCTGGGGTGTTCGTTACTCGGGGGACCACTGTACAGTGGACCCCCGAGTAACGAGCATAATTCATTCCAGAAGCCTGCTTAAGTGCCATTACCGAAAGAATTTTCTCCCTTAAGTAGGATAGTCCATTTCAGACCCCCAAAAATACACTTACAAAAGCACTTACAATATTATACTTACATAGTTGTACGATTTCCGAGGTGCTCGTAACTTGGGGGTCCACTGTATATACAGGAGAAGGGGTTACTATCCCTTTGCTCCCTGCACATTCTTATTTGTACCAAGAAATTAAGTAAACAAAGTAAAATTATGAGAAAACTTTCAGTATGTAATTTCACATAAATAGGAAGAGAGAAGTAGGAGAAACAAAAGAATACTATAAGATAAATCATTAAGAGAACATTGTTGTTAACAGTTATGGTTGTTTTTAACAATAACATTATGTATGAATGAAGAGTAAGTTATGATATTGTATATTGGAGGGTTTACTAACAAGTGTGTAATATGTATTGTACTGTATTTCAGTCAATTATTTATTTCTGTATTTACTTCTGTCACTCTTATCACCTGATGCTTGTACATCAGTTACTCTTCCATATTAATATAATTTTATATTTTTTTTTGCTTTACGGTTAGTTATATTTTGTTCTTAATATTTTCTTAGAAAGATAAAGGTTGTACAGGTCAGCCATCATTAATCCGGCATCATTGGGACCTGTAATGTGACGGATTAGTGAGTTTGCTGGATTACAGAGCGGTTAGGTTAGAATACACTTAATTAACATATCAATAGAGACTCTTTCTGCTACATCTTCCTCATTTTCATCACTGCTTTCTCCTCCACTGGCTTGCTGCTGTGGATTTACAACCATCTGCACAATTTCTGAGCCAGTATAATGATGAAATTGGAGTCAGTATAATGATGAAATTTGAAATTATATTAGCCGAAATTAGTGCCGGATTACTGATGGAACCGGATAACTGATTGCCGGATTAGTGATGGCCAACCTGAACGGTAGTATTATTATATTAATGAAAAAGTGCTAAACCAGGAAAGATTATATAACATTTTAAATTTAGATTATAGTACTCACAGCATTGTGAAGTGGTTCCCAGGACCTTATGTTAACCAGAAAGTTTAATAGAACCTAAGTCAGAGAACCACTAAGCTCCAGCCACACTACATTATATGTGAATATTGATTTCAGTTGTTTTTGGTGATTGAGCAAACAGACATTTCATGTGAACTTGTGATTGAGCAAACAGACATTTCATGTGAATTTTGGTTTCAGTTTTTGGTGGTTGAGCAAACAAATGTGGAGGGTTATGGTAACTACAAGCCAGGAAGCCCCATCTCCTGTCACAGTCACCACTCCATATCCCTCAAGTGTGGGTCTCGGTCAGCTACACCAGAATCAGTTTTTTCTGACCAGTCCTTGACTGACTCAAGCCCATCTCTGCTCCAGCCCTTTGCTTCTATTAGCAAGCTGAGCTCTAGCAAAACTGATGGAAGCCTTAAAACCTTAACAAATAAGTAAGTCTGAAAGAATGACATTAAAAAAAAAAGGGTACAAGTAAAATTCTCTTATTCTTCATTGATTAGCATTACAATTAATTATTTTAATTTTTCATGATAGCTGTGGTTTACCATTTTCCTGGAATTATTAGGACCTCAAGGTTTTTATTAATTATAAAAATCAATTACAGTGGTCCCTCGGTTTTCGCCGAAAATTCGTTCCAGAATGCTGCTCAAGTGCCATTACCGAACGAATTTACTTCCTTAAGAAATAATGTCACGTAGGTTAGTCTATATCAGACCCCCAAAAATACACTTGCACAGCACTTACGAAAATACACTTACATAAATGTTCGAGTTTGGAGATGCACGAAAACCGAGGGACCACTGTAATGGTATTACTAACCACTGATGAGTACCTGGTATATAAAATTCCAAATATACTGTGACCCATTTTGAGAGAATCTTCATGCTCCTGCAGCCCAGCTTGGGTCTAGGCTTTTCTGCTGCTTGTCTTATCATTCAAGTTGTTGCTGTTGGTGACCCACTAGCCTACACATCCACCACAGCTTGGTTGATCTTTTATTTGTCAGAAGTAGTGATCCAGATTCCTCTTGAAGTCCTGTACACTTGTTCCTGCAGCATTTCTGACATCTGTTGGCATTATGTTGAATAATCTAGGCCCAAGGGTGTTGATAGTGTTCTTGTACAGTACCCATTACCTTTCTGCTTTTCATTGCATTTATTTTACACTTTCATATTTCTCATTCCAGGACATTGTTGTGGTAGTGCTCTCCAGTATCTTCCATGTACAGGCAGGCCCTGCTTATACAACAGGTTAGGTTCTGGGCTACTGTAAATCGAAAATGCTGTAAATTGAAATGTAGCCTTTTTCCATTTTCAAATGCATGTAAAAGCCTGATAACATGTTTACACTATCATATATTAAGTGAACAATAGAGCTAGGCCTAAAAAAATGCATATACAGTACCTGCATTACTTACCTTAAAACGTTTTCATCCTTAGCTTATAGTGAGTGGTGAATATATTTATTGTAGGAAGTCTGAAGAATTAGTATAATTGAAAACCGCTTCATTAGCAAAACGCTGTAAAGTGGGGCCCTACTGCATATCTCTCTTCTCCATTCCAGAGAGTGCATATTCAGAACTTGAAGATATTCCCAGTAGTTTAGTGCTTTATTGGCTCTTGTGCAGGAAATAAATGTTCTCTGTAAATGTTCCCACTGATACCTGGAGTATACCTGGAGAGGGTTTCAGGGGTCAATACCCCCTTTCATGACCTGAAGGAAACTGTCAGCACTGAATATTATTATAGACAAGAGAGCACAAGTGGTTCGAATAGTGTCACTGGCAATATTTATCTTATTTTAAAAAACTTCCCTATCATTTTTGGAGCTTTCACAGTATTTGCCTTATTGTATTCTCAGCTGATGTTATTTCACCCAGGTCTTTAATGTGTTCCTTTAGTTCTTTTAAATGGTTTTCTTTGTTTTGTATATGGTGCCCCTTTTGAGCTCCTCATTTTTCTATATCTGATCAGTTGGAATTTGTTACCATTGAACATCATGTTATTTTCTCATACCCACTGGCATACTTTTCTTATATACTTTTGCAGTTTTTCCTTGTCTTCTTCTGAGGTGATTTTCATGCTTATTTTTGTGCCATCCATAAATGATATGAAGCTGTATCTAGTGTTTTTATCTATATCTACAGTGAAAAACAGTAAAGGCATCAGCATTGTGCCTTGGGGTACCAAGTTTTTTTTTTTTTTTTGCTTTGCTAAGGCTAGATTTTTTTATTTGTTTACTACAGTGGACCTCGAGTTTCGTAAACCCCGGAAATCGTACAGTTATGTAAGTATAATATTGTAAGTGCTTGTGGAAGTGTATTTTTGGGGGTCTGAAATAGACTAACCTACGTGACATTTTTCCTTAAGGGAGTAAATTCGTTCAGTAATAGCGCTTGAGCAGACTTCAGGAGTGAAGTTTTTACGAAACTCGGGGGTCCACTGTACTACTACTATTTGTGTTCTCATCAGAAAAGTGGATATCTATATGCCTACTTTTCCTATTATACTAACTGACTGTCTACAATTCATGAAAATATTCTTACCATAACAGAAAATTATTGTCATCTTCCAAGGTTTTTACTGTAGGTTTTTAGAGGTGTTTTAGTTGAACTCAACTACTACCAACACTCTCTATTGTGTTCTTGTATTCTTTCTTGTGTTACTTATATCTCCAGAAGCAGAATTATGCTTTTGGTATCTTATCTTTAGTTTTTAATCTCTCATATACCACAATATTTTTAAAAGAGAGGAGCTTACGACGACGTTTCGGTCCAACTTGGACCATTTACAATGTCACACTAACACACAGGACAGGTGGAAGGGGTATTTATAAACAGGCAGACAGGGGAGGGCACAAGAAAGTGGTGGAGGGGTAATAATGGAGGTAGTAGTGGTAGTGGTAGTAGTAGTAGTGGAGTCAGTCGTATTCTAGGAAAGGAGCACTGCAATGAAGCTGGTGGCCCGCATGGGTTAGGACAAGAACACAGAGAGGGAAAAATGAAAATAAAATAAAGAAGGATAAATACAAGGCAAAAGAAAAGAAAACCCAGAGGAGAAAGAGGAGAAGGGGGAAGAGATAAAAGAGGAAGGAATCAGGTTAAGTCACGCATGTTCTGAAGTTTGGAGCATTTAACAATGTAATGGGAGAGGAAAGCATCAACAGAGACAAAGCTAGGGCTAAGATTCATATAGGGAAAGTTGTGTATAAGTTGTGTATAACCTCGTCGTAAGCTCCTCTCTTTTTATATGTGCGGGTTGTGTGTGTATCCAAATTAGTAGTTTGTTTCATAGCATTTTCTTGTATTTTATCCATTCTTACTCTACATTATATTTTTTGTTAATACCAGCAAACAGAGCTTTTATAGATTTTTAGTTGTGGTACATATTTATTAATGTGTAATTGCTGTAATGTTCAAATCTAGATTAAGCTATCAATGAATACAATATTTCCTCTTCCAACTTTTTTTTTTTAGAGTTTATTTAATGTAAATATGAAATGGGATAGTGTACTTAGTAATATGAAATGAGATAGTGTACATAATGTTGCATTGAAAACAGTGCAAACTATCATAATTTGCATAAAGCTGCATTATCATAATTTGGCATAAATAAATTAGAAAACATAAATGTGTATTTATGCCGATGTTGCTGATGAGTGATCATTTTTTGTCAACCTCAGCACACCATAAAATCTTTAAAGTCCTTATCTGATTTCATTTTTTTTTACCTTTGCAGCTGTATTTAGAAATAAATATCCTCTTTACAATGGTAAGATTTTTTTTTTTTTTCAAAACTTTACCCTTGTACAACAATTTTTATTTTTGGGTATCCCACAGTGCTCTTTATAAATTTGCAAGCATCCTTAGATGTAGCTTTTCTACAATTGAGTGATCTCTACAGCTTTATTTTTATGATTAGTGCATGTGAGGGAGTGAATATGGCATTTTGTAGTTTCAACTGCATGATGCAATGTTTCTGTACTTAGTTTTTTCGTTCCCTCCATCTGCATTCTATAGCTCTTTACTCTGCTTCTTATTACAGTCACCAACATGGAGAACAGGAGAAGAATTATGATCCTAAGTCAACATCTTTTCATAATAAGTTGGAATTCTATATAAACATAGGTTAAACATTAGTGTTTAATGTCTCAAAGCATTTTACTGACCTACTTAAACCATTGCTTCCATAGTCTTTACACCTAACTGGACTTCTTTTGTTAAGAAATGACGGGAAGTTTTGATCCATTATAGTGGTAAGTTAGGAACATAAGATTCCAGGAAAATGGTAATATACAACACAGTAGGATAGTTTACTCAGGAATTCATCCATACATTAAAAGGAAAAAAATCCATAAAAATTTTGACAACAGCAGCAAGATATTCATGATTGACCAATAGCCATAACACCTATGAAATGTTCATATTACTCAAGAGGGCAAGATTACCTTCATATTTGAAATCTATAATCTTACAACACTTGCTTTTAAATGCTTTCCACAGATCTACATCACAATATGATGATCGTTGCCACTCACAGCCAGAGATGGAAAGGTCCATATCAGGAGACGAGGTTAGTTCTGGAATCATGTCTGGACTCTCAAGTAAAATATCAACTCTGAGTCTCCCGTGATATTCACCTGCTACCTTAGCCAGACAGTCTTGTCTCTCCAGCCCAGAGCACTTTTCCCCATCATCCTTTACATAGGAATCTACTACGCTTTATCCTTCTACTGTGTCACTTAGCATGAAGGTCTGTTTAGACTCTTGATTTACCTTGTAAGGATCAACGATGGAATTGTTTCCCAAACCATGATCAGCATCAGAGATTACTTAAAATATCAGAAGAAAGTAATATGATTCTTCCCTCAGAGAAACAAAAGAATAAGAGTAGTCACCAGCATAGAGTTCAGCATGCTAAACAAAACAATAAAATTGACAGTCATCTTTTTCCTAAATTATTTTTTGTTCAAAAATGAGAGCTTGGTGGCTACAGACACAATGAGCAATGCAGCAAATTCTTTTACCACATCAAACAATGGAAGCATTGGAAACATGCTTTGTAAATCAATGTCGGAAACACAAGAATGCAGGAATAAAGCTTCTAGAATTGAAGCAAGTAAAGAAAGAAAGAGCATGAAAAATTCAGGAAATGTGAAGACCAGAAAGTGAGAGCACAGAATACAGCAATAGCTCTCCAGGGAATAACTATAGCACATCTTTAAATAGAAAATACAGCAAGTTGTTAGGATACCAGGGTGAATCAGCTGTCAATTTGGAAATGAGAAACAAGCATACAAGCAGAAATGCAGCAAAATAACTCAAGTAAAAGATAAGTACGTATCTAGTGAACAAGCTAACTCCAATGATTTAGATTTTTTTGTTTCAACATACACTGGCCATCTCCCGCTGAGGCAGGGTGAGCTGAAAAAGAAGAAATCTATAAAGTGTTTCTTCTTTTTACAGATAGTAATTTATACAGGAGAAAGGGTTATCAACCTTTTGCTCCTGGCATTTTAGTCTCCTTAATGATTTAGATACAAATCCCAAATCTGAGTCAGTCTGGAGTAACCATCACAAAGACATTATGAAGCAGCAAGAGACAGTTTCCAATATCAACAGTAACTGTACACTTCCATCTAGTATTGAGGAGAAGGCTAAACTCTGTGTTCCTTCCTGAAGTGTTATTTCATTATGCAATAAGCATAGCATCATCAGTTGTTATAGTTACCACAACTTTAATAGTAGCATCAACAACACTGAAGACTTTCTGATAAAGGTAGTGTACACACACATTCTTGCTATTTTTTCACAGGACTCCGAGAGAAAGAAGGCCAGGGATTTTACCCTGAAGCCCTCAACCCAATAAGGAACCTGAAAAGGAAAATTTAGAGACATAAACACTGAATATAATACAAATACAATATGCTACAGTTCCTTGTGTAACACTTCTTGCCAATATTAAATTTTGTGGAGGTAAAGAAATTTTTAAAATACAGTGGTACCCTGAGTTTCGGACATAATTCGTTCCAGAAGGCTGTTCGAGTACCGTTACCGAACGAATTTGTTCCCATAAGAAATACGTAATGTAAATTAGATTAGTCCATTTCAGACCCCCAAAAATACACTTACAAAGGCACTTACAATAATACACTTACATAATTGTTCGCGTTGGGAGCTGTACAAAACTTGAGGTACCTCTGTAGTGAATATTTCAGCTTTAACAGGGATAGAGGAAAAACCATGGCTTACAGTAGCCCTGATTTTAGAGAGTTATCACACCTAAATTAATATCGTAGCTAACAGCTTTATTTTTTTTTTTCCAACAAGTCGGCCATCTCCCACCGAGGCAGGGTGACCCAAAAAGAAAGAAAATCCCCAAAAAGAAAATACTTAAATCATTAAAAGAATTAAGAGCTCAAATTTTTACCATTACAGCTAATACCTATATGCATAATTTATCAAAAGAGGCACAGTGCAAGAATAGTTTTACAGATTACTGGCTATTTTGAAAACATGAGGAAAGGCTGAAAGTATATTCTATTGAAAAAAAATTATTTAAGTTCAGTACTGTACATAGAAATATTTTAAAGGAATGTGTATTTTAAAAAGTTTAATTAATATTATTCAGGAGATACCAAGATGGCTGGGTTTGGTCTGCTTAAAAAATAATTTTGTTTTTATATCTGCAGTGAAACTTAAAAAATATTAAACTTATCAAACTGACTGAATTTTTTAGAAACTATCAGAATTAAGGAATTCTACTTTTTATGAATGTTAGGTTATTTTTTTAATTATTAAATTATATGACAGGGCAAGAGAATGCAGCTTTGAGTACGAGGTAACAGTTTAAATTAATTTATGCTTAAAATTATTCCCTTGTGTACTTATTTTCAACAATTTTCATCATCATCCATAGTATGGAATGAGTAGCAGTGTGGAGAGTGGCATTATCCCTGACACAGGAATGTCATGCCTCGATTCTCTCTCTATGGGGGAATCTTATGATCTTTTCCTTACTGAGCTCTCTAAAACTCTACCCACCACAGCGATTCAGGTAGGATCATGACATTTGCAATTCCTTTCATATATATATATATATATATATATATATATATATATGTGTGTGTGTGTGTGTGTGTGTGTGTATGTATATGATAGCTATGAAAAATGATACTATTATTTTGTCTTAAAGGAAGGATAATTACAAGTGTATTCTCACATAGGTTCCAGATGTTGCTTCAGCTGCCTCATTAGGCTACCGATCTAGTCCTGAGCCACAACACACTTCTTGTCTGACACCTTCACCATCTTCCAAGAATTCCTGTTCAGCCATTGTCTACTGTGAATGTTCCACTTCACAAGATGCCTCACCATTTGATGCTCAGGAGTCAAAGTTGTAAATACTGTATTGAGTTTATCATTTTTTAATTAAATACCGCTTTTGCACAATAGGATTTAGCTATTTTCAAACTGGTTTATCTTTTATGTGATAATATTATCTTGGGCTAGATGGTAGTTGCTAACACATGTCAGGTATTAAACTACAGGCCATTTAATTATGTAATTTTTAGTTTAAGTTATGATTCAAGAAGGAAAAAAATTGTAGTAATAGGTAATTATATTTTAGCTAAAAACTATTGATAGAATTCCTGAAAACTACATAATATATTTGCATAAAACACATTATATGAAGAAAAGACTGAAACATTTGCAAGCTTTGAGTAGAGTTGTAGGATTAAAATATGTAGAATCTAATACAAAATAGGAGTAGTCACAATTGTTTTTTTTAGTTTTTGCTGATGATGCTGTAAAGATTGGTGGATAAATTTGGCAGGGTATGTAAAAGAAAGAAATTAAAAGTGAACATAGGAAAGAGCACGGTGATGAGGGTAACAAAAAATTGTAAGTAATGGAAGGCTGGATATCAGATTGGATGGATGGAGTTTGGGGAAAGTGAAGGCATTCAGCAGATGGGTCTGTGAAAGACGAAGTGAACCACAGAATTGATGAGGGGGGAAAAAAGGCGAGTGGTTCATTGAGGAATCTGAGACATTATCCATGGAAGCAAAAAAGGGGAATGTATGAGAGTATAGTGGTACCAGCACTCTTATATGGGAGTGAAGCATGGGTTGCAAATGTTGCAGCAAGGAGGCTGGAGCCAGTGGAGATGTCTTGTCTGAGAGCAGAGAATTCATAGTTTGGAGATTAGAAGGAGGTGCAGGGTTACTAAGAGTATTATCCAGAGGGCTGAAGAGGGGTTGTCAAGGTGGTTCGGACATTTGGAAATGATGGTACAGAATAGCATAACTTGGATTATTATAATCATGGGGAAGCACTAAACAAGGATAACTTGGAGGGCATATAAATTTGTAGTGGAGGGAAGGTGGGGATAGGGGGTCAACCTAGGAAAGGCTTTTTGTGTGAGGGGCATAGACATCTAGCAAGCATATAATATAGTAGTGAATGGAGGCAAATGGTTTTTATGACTTGACATGCTATTAGTGTGTGAAGGGATTCAGGAAAGCTGATTAGCCAAACTTGAGTCCTGGAGGTGGGAAGTACAGTGCCTACACTCTGAAGGAGAGGGTGGGAATATTTGCAGTTTGAACTGCAGTATCAGCACCCCACTGGCAAGACCAAGTGATGGTGTGAATGATGATGAAAGTGTTTCTTCTCTTTTTTTTTGGGTCACCCTACCTTGGTGGGAGACAGCAAGATTTTTGGGGATGGGACGAAGATGCCACAACACTACTTTTTTTCACCTTGCCTTTCATACACCCATCTGCTGTCCAATCCACTCCCAAATATCTGAATATGTGTAATGCCTCTACAGAGATAAGAAAAGGTAAATGTAACTGAATAGTGATACCAACACCTTTATATGGATATTTGACATGGGTGTTAAACATTGCATTCAGGAGGCTGGAGATAGAGATGTCATGTTTGAGAGTAATGTTCAGTATGAATATTCAGAGAATTCAAAAGCATAGAGTAGATGGAATAAGGTTAATTCAGAGGGCTGATGCAGAGTTGAGGCGGTTTAGGCATTTCAAGGATGAAGCAGAAAAAGATGACTAAAAGGGTCTCTAAATCTGGGATGGAAGGAGGGGTAGAGGGTCAGCTTAAGGATAAAGGTTGCAATTATCAGGGGCTTAAGCATCCAGCAGGCTCGTGCAAGTGTTAGATCAGATGGATTTTTTTTGTTGTTTTGTGTGCTGGAGGGGTATGAGCAGGGTAACATTTATGAAGGGATTCAGGGAAACCAATTAGCCACATTCCTGCAAACATCTTTGCCAGCTGTATTATTATTTTTTATCAAAGTTAAGCATTAAAAATATTTTCCATAGGTAAATAATGTAATCAGAGCCATCTAGTGTGGGTATACAGTACAACTCTAGACTAGTGTGTTGGGGGAGATGGGGAGAATAGCTTATTTGGTCTGTGATCATTTCATCCAACTAAGATTCTCAGAGCCCATCAGGTGTCATGTATTCCAGTGAGAATTCTGCTTCTACATTTTGTATACCTTTGTACCTGGTTTTGTATGTAAATCACTTTTTTTTTCTGTCATCTGCCTAGGCAGGGTTGACTCAAAGAAAATACATTTACCAACATTTGCTCAGTGTCCAGAAATGTGCCAACATCACAGTCAGATTACCCCTCATCCAGAGTGCAGGCACTGTCCTTCCCACCACCAGAACTCAAGTTTAACTAACAGGTTTTCCCTGGACTCCTTAAACTCCCTCACATTCCAACAGTATGTCCATTAAAAAACACTTCTCCACTCTTAACAAGCTTGCTGGTTGCTCAAGCCCCCTAAAAGTCAAAACCTTGTGTACCCCCTTCCTCCAACTATTCCTGGGATGTAGGTAAATTCTCCCCTGACTCGGCTCCTGTTCTTTGGGTTGCCGGTGTCGATATAGCACACCCTCTTGCCGTTGCCACTGAAATTGGTAATCATCTGGTCCGCATTTCTTAGGGGCTCCATCTATGCCCCTCGTTCCTTTCTTCTAAGTCTGCCAGTGAGTTAAAGCCCTTAGATTTTTCTTCTCTCAAAGAAGACTTATAATGTGCCTTTTACCCTTCAAGAACTGGAGGCAACACTCTCCGCTTGCCGATCATCAGCAGCTGGGCCAGACGGCATACATATTCGTATGCTACAGCATTTACATCAGTCTGCTCTTGCTGTCCTCTTACGACTCTTTAATCTTATATGGTTGCAAGGAGTTATTTCCCAGCTGTGAAAGTCTGCTATTGTTCTCCCTTTTCGCAAACCGGGTACTACGGGACATGATACCTCCCACTACCGTCCCATCGCTCTTACCAGTGCAGTTTGCAAGGTGATGGAACATCTAGTTAATAGACGTTTGATGTGGTATTTAGAGACGCACAGTAGTCTCTCCACTAGTCAATATGGCTTTCGTAAGGGCCATTCTGCCATTGACCCCTTACTGCACTTAGATACGTATATTCATAATACCTTTGCTAATAACCACTCGGTTATCGCCATCTTTTTTGACCTTGAGAAGGCTTATGACACAACTTGGAGGTATAATATCTTGGCCCAGGCCCACTCCTTAGGCCTCTGTGGCAATCTACCATTTTTCCTTAAGGCCTTCTTAACTGAAAGACATTTCCGTGTCCGGGTTAGTAATGTGCTTTCCCCGGAGTTTGTCCAATTATTATTATTATCAATCAAAAGAAGTGCTAAACCAGGAGTTTGTCCAAGCTGAAGGCGTCCCCCAGGGATGTGTTCTGAGCACAACACTTTCTCCTTGCTATAAATAATCTGGCATCTGTTCTCCCATCCAATATTTGGTCATCGCTTTATGTTGATGACTTTGCTATAGCTTGTGCGGGTGCTGACTGTCACCTCATTGCAGTTTCCCTCCAGCATGCCATCAACCGGGTTTCCGATTGGGCCACCACTCACGGGTTTAAATTTTCTAGTGGCAAAACTCATCAAATTACGTTTTCTAGATGTTCAGTGGTCTCTGATCATCCATTGTACCTATATGGCTCACGTATCCCAGAACGTGATACAGTCAGGTTTCTCGGCCTCCTGTTTGACTGTCGATTGTCCTGGAAACCTCACATTACCTCTCTGAAGGCGACTTGTCATAGCCGGCTGAACCTCCTTAAAACCCTAGCACATCTTTCATGGGGGGCTGATCGTAGAACTCTCCTTCGCCTGCATTCAGCCCTAATTTTATCGAAACAGGATTATGGTGACCAGATATATTTGGCGGCCTCCCCTGCTACTCTTTCCAGCCTTAATCCAATCCATCACCAGGGATTGCGTTTGTGCCTTGGTGCATTTCGTTCTTCCCCGGTTGAGAGCCTCTATGTAGAAGCGAACATTCCATCCTTGTCCGATCGTCGTGATGCACATTGCCTTTGCTATTATGTTTGCTCTTATGACCTCCGCATTCCTTCCATGTATAGGATTGTCACGGATGTTAGTAGACGCTCTTTATTTGTTCATCGACCCTGTTTACTTCGTCCCTTTTTTCTTTGTCTACATTCGCTCTTGTCTTCCCTTCAGCTACCACCTTTCTATGTTCATGTGGCATCTCCCTTTCCCCTACCCCCTTGGGAAGTTCCTGCTGTCCGTGTTTGTTCTTTTCCTCTGCCTTGCGCGAAAGCCCAACTACCTACGGCGGCTTCTCGCTCTTTTTCTAGACCACTTCCGTTCTCATTCCCATGCCATCGCAGTGTACACCGATGGTTCTAAGTCATCAGACGGCGTCGGATTCGCAGCAGTGTTTCCGGACAGCGTCATGCGAGGGCATTATTATCCTCGGCTAGCATATTTACGGCTGAATTGTACGCAATTCTTGTGGCACTTATCCATATTGCATCTATGCCTGTCACCATTTGTGGTCGTTTCAGACTCCCTTAGTGCTTTACAGGCTATCCGGAAATTTGATACACCTCGCCCCCTAGTTCTTCGTATCCAACTTTGTTTACGCTGTATCTCTAGCAAACACAAAGATATTGTTTTATGCTGGGTCCCTGGTCAAGTTGACGTACAGGGGCAATGAACAGGCAGACACTGCTGCATGGTCAGCAGTACATGACCTTCCAGTTTCATATAGAGGTGTTCCATTCACGGACTATTTTGCAGTCATTGCTACCCACCTTCGCACCCGTTGGCAACAACGCTGGTCTGACCTGCTAAATAACAAACTTCATTCTATTAAACCGAGTATAGGTTTCTGGCCTTCTTATCACCAATGTCGAGGTTGGGAGACTACACTCTCCCGTCTTCGCATCGGCCACACTCGTCTTACTCATGGGTATCTCATGGAGAGGCTCCCTGTCCCTCTCTGAGCATTGTCAGGTTCCAGTACTTGTTCGCCATATTCTGTTGGACTGCCCACTATCAACGAGCACGCAGAATTTACCTCCAACGTTGTCTTTGCTCTGCTGCCCTTTCTTTACCTTTCCTTCTTGCTGATGGGCCCTCCTTTAATCCTGACTCTCTCATTGACTTTTTGACAGCAACTGACTTACTACACAAACTCTGAAGATTATACTTCTAGCACTCCCCTCAATCTCTTGCTACCCTCTATCCCTGCACTACCCACTGTCCTGCTGCACTCCATACCCTAATCATCCCTCTCCCTCTTATAACCCATTCTCCCTGCATCCTGCCCTAACCTACTGCACTGTATGACCCCATCCATTCCTGGGGTGACCTGTCCTTTCTGCCTTCCACCCCATCATTTATCTACCCTCTCCCTGTCCATACTCTCAACATGCCAAAAGCATCACAATAACTCCCCTCACCTTTTAATTTCTAAGTTCTTGAATTCTCCATGATATTCACACCACATATTACTTAAAATTTCTGCTTCCTCTATCCTCCTTTTCACTGCAGCTTTCAAAACTCATGCTTCACATTATTATACTAATCATGGTGGAGCGCTAAACCCGTAGGATCATACAGCGCATGTGGGGGGAGGGGAATGGAAGGTATTCAGGCTTAATACAGGGAACTGGAGCAGATCAAATTCCCTAGATCAAGACCCCTCCTCAAGGAACCTCCCTTGAGGGTACACCCCTCATCTATAAATGTTTAATTTTTGTTTATAGCACAACCCAGTACTGCAACAAGGCACTGAGGTGTGTGAAGCTAGGTCAGGAAAAGATACCACCACAGTTATTTTTTATTCTGCCTTATAAGATGTTAAAAAAGTAAAATGAATGCATGTGAGAAAAAACAAAACATTAGTTTATGTACAGGGTGAACATTTTTGAGCCAACATGCTGAAAAATAAATAATCTTGACATGCATGAACTTAAAAATATTTTGAATAAGAATGAAAAATTAATTAACTTCTTGGATCTACCTGTACTGTATCTGAGACTAATGTATATACAAAATTCAAATGAAATATAGATGTTTATCATATTGCTACTAAGCTCCACAGTTAGAGCATGAAAAATTGCAAGAAAATAAAAACAGTAAATTTTAGTAACAATACAACAAATGTACAAACTCGCATATTTGAGCAGTTCACGAGACAATGCTGATTATCTAGATACAGAAATGCATTTTTGTTTAAAAGCTATTTCTTATTGTTGTTGGCTTGACATTGTGAAGGTAATTTTGGTCATGCACAGTAAACTTAATAAATATTTTATTACAATATGTATACACTTTCATTCAACAGAATTTATACTCTGCATTGATGTTAAACCGATGAGTAAAACTATGTTGCTCCATTTCAAACAATTACCTAAAAAATTTTAGAAAAATTATAGTAGATTGCCACTTCATACTTGGATGTTATATTCATTCCATGCAGACAAATACTTATAATTTAGAGGTTATATGGCATCAGTACTTAAGTCTTCATATATACCACCCTTCATTACATGCATTTTTCCTCTTGCACAACAATTACTCAAATATTAGTTCATCATACACCAAAAGACACACACTAATAGTTTGAAAGGCAGGTCAGACAATCATGTTACATATGCACCTCCCTCTGCATCACAAATTGATGCACCAATTCACATGGTAACATTATTGAATACTGAATCCATGTTTTCTTCTGTACAGTTAAGGGAGGCATGAGCCACATATGTTAACACTGACCAACAATAAACATAATAAAATTACTCATTTAGCACTCAAGTTTCAATGTACAACAGTGCATTTGAGCTTCAGGAATGTCAATTTTGTGTTGAATTATTGGCACATTTTTGTGCAGTCTTATGCTATTGCCTTTTTAGGTGCACTATCATGAGGAAGTATCACAGGTCTCCCATATATGAAGAATTATTGTCTTAACAGAATTAGGAAAATGTCCTATTCTTCATGACATCAAAATTAGGAAAACTACCTATATTCACAACTGTTATCTTTTCAAGTTAGTCGATGCTGATTTTCTCCTTTACAACCAACTGTGAACGAAACAGGTGCCATGTTTACTAATCAACAATGCACCCTATTTCACATGACAACCTTGGGAAATTTTTTTAAAATTACAGGAATTCCTTAATTACAGCTCATCTAGAAAGGGTCAGATCTTTAGGATTATCTCCTCGAGTGTGTCCGGTTACACGCTGCTCAATTGTAATGTACTGGCGTATGAGGCGGGAGATTTCATGAGCTTGGTCAGTTTGTATGCGGGTGATGCGCTGCTGCATTAGGTTGCCACACTTCATGTCTAGGTACAATTCCTCTTCACTCTTGACTTTCCTTGTACTCATCACCTCAGCTAAACTGTACCTGGTCAATGTTTCCTGCCAGCATATAATGATTTTAGTGGGTGGGACAACGAATGATAATGCTCGAGTAAACTAACACATATTTAGTAGGTGTAAACATTAATATCACCATGGTTATTCTTAAGGTATGCTTTGATCATTAAGAATGCTTTTAATGTCTACAAAAAAAAAAAAAAAAAAAAAAAAAAAAAAGGTCACTTTAAATGCTGTTAATAAGTACATACACGTAATTCTGTAGCTAAAGCCATACCAATATAACAGATGTGTTCATTTGGTACAGAAAAACTTTTTTTTTTTAACTTACATGAGTAAGAAGATCAAGGAAATGAACTCCATTTTTGTTCAGAGCCAGGATATGATCCGTTCTTTCCTTTGGTTCCATTATTCTCTTAACAGCGAAGAAGGATGACCCAAATAGTGGCCACATTTGGAGGATTTCTGTCAATGAAGTAATCCATGAACATTATGAATTTAAGCTTTATTCCTTCACCCTTTATGTCATACTGTTAAAATAATCATAATTTGTGTGAATTTGTAATTTAAGCAATACCACTCAAAGTTTCTTTTATAGGAACATCGTGATATCCTACAAAATATTACCCTACATACCAAGAACTTGTGCCTTGGCTTGTAAACTAGTGAGGGCAGAAACTTCTGGCCAAGCAGATTGGACCATATTGACCCACTGTGGAGGTTTCACATCTCGCACAGTTAGTGCAGGTTTTGGCAACAAGTATTTTACTTCTTTCATACTGGGCATCTCTTCAAGGTCAGCAGCACGGTGAAGGAGGGCAGCAACTTTGGCAATGTCATACTGCAAATACATTATGTATCTCAATATATTAAATTAGGTGTACCATTTAAAACCAAATGTAGTCATGAAGTAATATGCAGTATACAATAGTACAAGGCTTGTGTGTGTTTATAACTCACAATAACTTCTTGCTGGAGCTGCTCTCCTGGCGATACTAAGAGCAGACCTTCAAGGTAGTCTGGAGCAATCTGATTGAACACAACCTCATAATACAATTGGTTATCAGAGCGCAATGGGTAATACCATACACTTCTACAAAATATCAAGTAGAACACCTGAAAAAAATACCCATGCATTAGATTTCAGGCATATAAGGTTTACTGTAGTCAAAATATTCATCAACTCTAATCAAAGCCATACAATAAAAAAAATTAAACTGTAGGTTACATAAAAGTTTGGTCAGTCAATATATCATATGTAGTGTAGTATTAATAAAACACATAGTAACCTGTTGATTTTTCAATAATTCTGTTGTGACATCGAGAATATATTCCTCCCTGGCAAGTGGCATGGTGAAAGTATCGCCCTCAACAATACAGTACAAGCTGTATTCCTCTTGTTCATGTGGATTCCTCACACCAATCATGTTACACATCTCCTCAATAATATCCTGTTAAAGAAAATGAGTTACATTATCATATAGTGTGAAGTTTACTGCCTGTTTCACCCAATTTTCCACCCTGAATGGAAAATTACAATCATACAGTACACAATGCAATGGGTAGTTTCAAATTTAGGTTGGATAAATACACGAGTGAGAGGGGTTGGATTTGAGTGGGACTTGAAAGTGAGTAAATAGAATTATCAAAGCTTAATGCTTGGGTAGCATTTATTCTGTTAGTGGGTTGGATTTGTGAAGGACTTGCCTAGTATGGGCCAACAGGCTTACTGCAGTGTTCCTCCTTTCTTATGTTTTTAATAAGGATCTTTAACACCCTCCAAATAAATGCACTGTATTGATTAGACTACAAACTTCCTTGTGCTTCAACATTCTGAATTATTAACAAGCATTTTTTGCATTGTTGCTAAGAAAATAATTTGACTGGTCGCCATTAAGGTATTTGAAAGCTCCAACACGGAGGTTAGAGGCAGTGGAATGTTTTGTCCAAGATCAGTGTATTTTGTGAATATTAGGATGAGCATGGAGAATATATTATAGCTAAATTTAAATCAAAAGACCTGCAAAAACCCCTCACAGTGATAAACATCTACAGATTACCACAGTCAAACATTCACCATTTTAGTGAAAAACTAGGTAACCTAATAACTGATGCACACATGAACAAAGACCATTTGCTGCTCACAGGAGACTTCAATATAAATCTCCTACATGACCAGGACCCACAAGTAACAGAATTCACAAACACTATGAGCAACTGCTTGTTACTACCAACAATATCAAAACCTACAAGAATCTCCGAGACTAGTACCTCATTACTAGACCACATCTGGACTAATACTATAGCCCCTCTAAAATCAGGCATCATCACAGACAACACCACAGACCACTATCCGACCTTTCTCATAACTAATCTTGGTAAATTGCCCCTAGATATTACAAAAGTTACCTTCAGACTACATAATGAGTCAGCTGTAAATAACTTTATAACAGCTATGATTAACATTGACTGGCATAATGAGTTAGAAACATATACAGATACTAATGAATGCATCAAGAATTTCCTTAACAAAACCCACCACCTCTATAACAAACATTGCCCTAAAAAACTAAACAGATCACAGCTAAGAGACTTAACAATCCCTGGCTAACACCCAGCATCCTTAAATCCATTAACAAAAGGCACCAATATGAAAAACAATACAGAAGGGGTCTAATAACCAGAGAACAATCCAAACGCTACTCATCAACCCTTACCAGCCTGATAAGGAGATCAAAAAATTGTATTATGAGAACAGACTCCAGAACATAAAAGGTGATATGAAAAGACCTGGAAGACCCTATCTGCAATTCTAGGAAATAATAAGATAGCGAAAAACAACACCATCAAATTATCAAGAGCAGATGAACCCCTACTCTCACCTACTGAGACAGCAAACAGACTTAATGTTTTCTTCTCCACCATAGGAAAGAATCTAGCGAGTAAAATCCCAAGCTCAAACACCCGTCCAACAGACTACCTCACAAACACCTACCCTAATACGCTATTCCTAGCTCCTACCAACCCAATTGAAGTCTCGCTCATAATCAACACCCTTAAAAACAAGGCAGGAGACATAAACAGCCTACCAACTTTTATGTACAAAAAGCTTCACAGGTACTGTCACCAATCATAGCAACACTATTCAATAAATCCATTGAAGCCTCTACCTTTCCATCAATTCTCAAAATAGCTAGGGTCACCCCGATCCACAAAGGAGGTGATCAAACAGACCTGAATAATTATAGACCAATTTCTAATTTACCACTGCTTTCTAAAATCTTCGAAAAATTAATTCATAGACAAATCTATTCCTACCTCGTCTCACACAATGTACTCGACCCCTGTCAATTTGGATTCAGGACAAACAAGAGCACAAACGATGCTATTACGCACATGTTGGAGTTAATATATACAGCACTTGAGAAAAAAGAAGTCCCACTGGGAATCTTCATTGATCTCCGCAAAGCTTTTGATACAGTCGACCATGATTTACTGCTCACAAAATTAGCACACTATGGTATAAGGGGGCACCCACTCAACTACCTAAAATCATACCTCACCAACAGAAGCCAATACGTGTACACAAATGGAGCGAACTCTTCCACACAACCAATTACAGTCGGAGTCCCTCAAGGAAGTGTCCTGGGGCCACTCCTATTCCTCATTTACATAAATGACCTACCGAATGCATCACAACTACTCAAACCCATTTTATTTGCAGATGACACAACATATGTCTTCTCTCACCCAAATCCAGTTATACTGGCCAACACTGTTAATGCCGAATTACAGAAAATATCAACATGGATGATGACTAACAAGCTTACTCTCAATACTGACAAGACCTACTTCATACAGTTTGGAAGCAAAGCCACAAATGTTCCACTTAACATAACACTTAATGGTACACCCATCACAAGACTCACAGAGGGAAAATTCCTAGGAATCCCACCTTGACAGTAGCCTATAAATTCCAAACACTATGATAACAAATTTCCAAGAAAATCTCAAGACAGTAGGCATATTATCAAAGATACGCTATTATGTACCTCAATCAGCTCTCCTTGCACTATATCATTCACTTATCTACCCGTATCTCACCTATGGAATCTGTGCATGGGGATCAACAACGTTAAATCACCTTAGACCACTCATAACACAACAAAAGGCCGCAGTCAGAATGATAACAAATTCCCACTCTAGACAGCATACTCCACCAATATTCAAAAGTCTCAAACTACTCACCGTAAAGAACATTCATACTTACTCTTGTGCCTACTACATATATAAAACTTTACACTCTAATATAAACCCTCTGCTCAAAACTCTCCTCACCAACTTTAATAGGACCCATGACCACAACACACGACACAGATCACTTTTGATATACCCCGTGTTCATATCAACCTATGTAAAAATTCTATGCACATAAAGGGCCCCAGAATCTGGAATTCATTACCAGTAAATATTAAGATAATCTTGTCTGAAAATCAATTTAAGACTCAACTCAAAAACCACCTACTCACCCAAACCTAAATGATCATGCTATAAACTACTTTGAAAAATGCTCATTGTTACTTTCCTATACGATAATCTCAATTTTTAATAATATGTTACTATTATGTTACCCCCTACTCATATTATAAGTTAATGTCAAAAATGCTCAATGTTATTTTCCTTAAGATAATCTCAATTCCATATAATCATTCAAGAATCTTAACACCTGTAACAATCTAAGATCTAATATCATTATATAATAATTTAAACAGTAAAATTTCATCATATTGTAATTTTGAAAATAATTTTTAACTAGAATAAACTCAATAAATTTCTCTAATATTAAGTACATAGTTTTTAAGGACTAGAATAAGCTGCCCCTAATGCCATGGCATGTCAGTGGCTCTCCTTGCACTCAATTTACATTGTAATTTCCCATACCCATGTAACCTGCAATGAAATGAAATTTGTTTGTTTGTTTGTTTGTTTATTATGCAATATTTTGCAAGGCATGAAGACTGTGGTTGTATGAAAGGTACAATTGAAATGAGCAGAAGAGGGGCTGTTGAGGTAATTTAGTAATATAGAATGACAAATGATAGGTTGGCAGAGAGAATATGAAACAGGGGTGACTGGAAGGTGTAGGGAACATTGGAATAATTTGAAGGATTCCTGAAGGATATTGTCGAATCAATATGATCATGGGCTGGTCCCAGACTACGCCTTCAGGTCTGTGACCTATCTATGTAAAAAGACACATGAAAATGTTAGCTCAGAGCTGTGATTTATATCTTGCATATGGTATTGTTTAAGTGTAAGCTAGGTAATAAACAAGAAATTCAGAAACCAGATACCTAAATTTCAGTTTTAGAGCTTGGAAAGCACAGAGGCTGTCCTTTTGATTGTGGGATGATTTGTTGCAGCTCAATTAACACTGGAAAACTATTTGTGGTCTTCTGGAGAGGCAGCTAAAGACAAGTGATAGGTGAATGCAGTTTTTCTTTGGTCATTGGTCAGAAGCCAGAGATAAAAAAAAAAAAAATGGTAAATTACTTTTATTTCTCTCTTCACCCAGGGCAAGGAGACTCAAGGACATCACAATTTAAATTACTCTCTAACTGTAACATCCCCACTCCATCAGAGTACTGCTGTATCTAAAAAATATAACATACTGCACACCATCTTTCGTGTACAGGTGCTCCTCGACTTACAGGGAAGGTTATGTTCCGATGAACCCATTGTGAGTTGAAAATATCATAAATTGAATATGAATATGTCATGCTAAATAAATAAGTAATAAATAACTACTGTCACTGAACTAGTAAATAAACAAATAATTACTCAAAAAAAAAAATGTATACAAGTTACAGACTTGCCACCTTCATGCTGGGTAATTAGCTTAAGTTTCATCTCCAAACGTAGTTGCTACTGCACAACCATAAAGTCAAAATATTGTAAGTCGACCCTCGTAAGTCAAGGAGCGCCTGTACTGTGCAAACTTGGTCATAGTATATCTAGTTGAAAAAGACTTTTTGTTTATAATGGACTACATTACAAACCCCTCTTACCTGAACCACTGAAGTACTCTTGGTATTGATAACTCTTTCAGTTCCTCCAGGAAGTCTATAGATTTGCCGCTTAGAATTGCGACCAGCAGTTATGGCAGTTATCTCCTCAATGCTGGGAACATTTTTACGTCCACCATAATTAAATGTCTTACGAAGATTTTGAAGGCACACCATTGCTGTTCCTGTAAATAATTCTTATGCAGTATAACAAAACTTGTAGACAGACTAACAGATATTGTGCAGAACTCTGATATAGAATTTACAGTAAAGTAATAAAATTCAATACACAGTTACTGAATTTCCAATGAATCTAGAATTGCATACAGAAACTTACTATGTACAATTGTATGCATGCACTATAACCAACTTTATCATATCTCTTAGACATGAAAACCTTCATATCTAAGAGATAAAAGACTAGATGAATTCAAGTCATCAAGGTGAAGAGCAACATTTGTTTTTCCGTTCCTCATGCATTTTATAACCCGTATGTCTAACACCTGCAATAAATATACACTCACCATGATAAGCTCTTCTTTTATCATAAGCTGCTGTTTCAAGATATTTAAAGAGGTAAGGCTTGAGGTTTTCTGAGCAAGTGAAATATGCTGCCACAATGGAGAAGAGTCTCCAGCCCCTTTGGCAGGAGTCTGGGATGGAAGACTTATTGTTGGTTGTCTGCTTCATGATCTGGCAGTACACTTCATCTCTCAACACATGATGCTTGTGGCAGTTCTGTTAAAAAAAAAAAATGGATTCTTTGTATCATTTCCAGTTTTCAGTAAAAACAAAGTGTAGTAATAAAACCTAGATGTGTTTTAGTTCTGTGCAATCTGAGAAAGATATGCACTACCATGTATCCCATAACCCCAGTCCCTTGTATGTCAACCTACACTTGAGTAATAAATAATACAGGCTGCAGTAAAAGTTTTTATTGTAGTTAAATAAAAAAAAAAATACCAAACACTTATAGCTTTACATCCTGAGAAGGACTAAGAGCTGTAGATCAACACCCTTACGAGAGAGATGAATTGAAACTCTGTCCAGTCTAACAATTGTATTTTGAGCAAATTAAGGCTTTTTGCTAAGGTGGTGTGTTGTCTGGAAGAAATTAAGTCATCATTCTAATAGCAGATTTTTGAGTAACAGGTTTTAGGCAATTTGCTGTCATAGCTCCCCATGCACAAATACCATAGGTCAGGTAAAGATAGATTACAGAATAGTATAGGGCAAGTAATGATTGAAGTACATAGTAGTGTACATATATTGAAAAGTATACCCACTCACTGTTATGGAAATTCTTAGAAATGTACTGAATGTGTGTTGAATTTTAATTTGTGGTTTTAAATGCCTAAGATTTTTTTCCCCTCATTTTGTCTTTCAATGCATGGATTATATATCTGTATGATCAAATTATTATTTTTAGATTTGTTCTCAAACACTATATAGAAGGTTTTGTAAATATTGAGAAAATTTGTTGTCATTCCAGTAGATATCTTCACAAGCTTAACATTGTGTTGAGTATAACCAGATCTTTACAAGAGAGAAAAGTTGCTGTCAGCAAACAGAATTAGCAAATTACTTTCTGCGAGGCAGTAGAAAAGTCAATGAGTTAGACAAGGAATAGTAGATGGCCTAGGACATTGCCCTGAGGCATCCCTATGTTTGTAGGTCAAGTTGTTGAATCATTATAATTAAAGGTCACATGTTTGTGTGTCACTGAGGCAAGACTACATATGAGAAAGCAGAGCCCCAATTTCATAATGTCCTAATATGAGCAGCAGGATGCTGAAGTTTTATTAAATCATTACAGAGGCTTATTGGATATTCATTATTTTCTAGAGATAAATAAATTACAGGAAGCATTTTAATTGTCACTGGTATTTTCCAGCCTAAAGTCAAACTGGCAAAGGTTAAGGCTAGTGTGTTTGGTTATGAATTTGTATATACAGTGGAACCTCAGTTTTCATATGCCCTGGTTTTCATAGGATTCGGTTTTCGACAACTTTTTTTTGTCGAAATTTGGTCCCAGTTTTCGTACATCCGCTCGGTTTTCGTAGAGTTGCCGTACCAAACGCGTCTGCCTGCCCGCGCCCACACAGAGCATCCCATGCGTTGTGACTGTCTGCCTTTGTTTCTCGTTGAGTGAGCATCACCCCGGGCATTCGTCCAAAACATTTTGTAATAATCCATTGTTTATCGAGTGTGACTGCTAAATAAGCTACCATGGGGCCAAAGAAAGTTCCGAGTGCCAGCCCTTTGATAAAGAAGGCGAGAAACACTATAGAATTCAAGAAAGAACTCGTAGCCAAGTACGAAAGTGGAATGAGTTGCAAAGTTTTGTGGAGAAACATCACCCTAACAAAGCTGTTGCAAGCCATGTCTGCAACATGTTCAATGACAATGCCTTCTCCCATTTTAGGCAAATCTTAAAGAGATGCCAGAAACAGACCTCTCTGGACAGATTTTTTGTGTGACAGGGGTCCAGTGACTCAAGCTGGTCCTAGTGCCAGTAAAAGACAAAGAAAGGATGTAACCCCAGATAGGGCCTTGATACCTGAAGTCCTTATGGAGGGGGATTCCCCTTCCAAACAATAACCTCTCTCTCCTCCCTTGCTGTCTTCCATATACCAGCAAGTGTCTTCAATAAAGGTAAAAGTGATGTTAAATGTTCATTTATCCATTTCATTAGTCATTTATATTTATTTCTCATTGTTTTCTGTAAAACTATAGTTATTCTCTATAAAATGTATTTTTTGTTAATATTTTTGGGTGTCTGGAATGGATTAATTGGATTTACATTACGTATTTCTTACTGGAAATATTGCTTCAGTTCTCGTACGAATCGGTTTTCATCAGACTTTCTGGAACGAATTAGTCTCAAAAACAGAGGTTCCACTGTATATTATTTTTTGAATATTTTTTAGGTAATAAAGTTAGAAATTGGCCTGTAATTATTAATCTGTTAGGTCACCACTTTTGTAGATTGGCATAACCCTTGTTAGCTAAAATACATTAAGGGAACTTCGATTTAAGCCTATCAACTACACAAGAGTTATGAAGGAAGCTAGGGAAAGTTGTGATTTCTGTCAATTAATTTAACAATGCTACAAGGAATGGTGATAGCACACCAGTAGTTTTCTCATTAGTGGTATATAGTATTTTTTTTATAGCAAATTTATTACTGAATAGCCTCTGTTGAATTAGCCAAGATAGGTAGAGACACAAAAAACGTTATCCATGGAGGCAAAGAAGGGAATGTATGAGAGTATAGTGGTACCAACATTCTTATGTGGGTGTGAAGCATGGGTTGTAAATGCTTCAGCGAGGAGGTGTGTTTAAGGGCAATGTGTGGTGTAAATATTATGCAGAGAATTCATAGTGTGGAAATTAGGAGGTGTGGAGTTAAAAGTATTAGAGGGCTGAAGAGGCATTGTTGAGATGGTTTGGTCATTTAGAGAGAATGGAACAAAGTAGAATCAAAGTAGAATGACTTGGAGAGCATATAAATCTGTAGGGGAAGGAAGGCAGGGTAGGGGTCGTCCTCGAAAAGGTTGGAGGGAGGGGGTAAAGGAGGTTTTGTGGGCAAGGGGCTTGGACTTCCAACAAGCATTTTTGAGCATGTTAGATAGGAGTGAATGGAGATGAATGGTTTTTGGGACCTGACAAGCTGTTGGAGTGTGAGCTGGGTAATATTTTGTGAAGGGATTCAGGGAAAGCAGTTAGCCAGACTTGAGTCCTGGAAATAGAAAGTACAATGCCTGCACTTTATAGTAGTAGTTTGGGATACTGGCAGTTTGGAGGGACATCTAAACTGTCGTATCTGAGCGCCTCTGCAAAGACAGTGATTATATATGAGTGATGGTGAAAGTGTTGAATGATGAAATTTTTTTCTTTTTGGGTCACCCTGCCTCAGTGGGAAACAGCCGACATAAAAAAAAAAAAAAAAAAAAAAAAGTATAGAGCAGTTGAGTAATTATCAGTGATGTAATCTCAAACTTTGGCATGTGAATTTGGTATTTTGCTGGTCATGTTTGCTCCTAAAATATATTTAATATGTATATAAATATGCTGTAGCTTTAAAAATTTAAAGCATTTAAACCACCCTAAAAGTATTTACCTAAATTACCAGGTTAAAAAAGCAGTCTTATACAGTGGTCCCTCGGTTTTCGGTCATCTCCAAACTCGAACATTTATGTAAGTGTATTTTCGTAAGTGCTGTTGCAAGTGTACTTTTGGGGGTCTGAAATAGACTAACCTACGTGACATTATTTCTTAAGGAAGTATATTCGTTCGGTAATGGCACTTGAGCAGCATTCTGGAAAGAATTTTCGGCGAAAACCGAGGGTCCACTGTATACACATTACGTCAAATAATCCTTACCACAGAATTATCGATTACATAAGATGTCTAAAGACAAATTTCTTGTCCCACTAACCATGAGAATGGTGTAGACACAATGAACTTCAGTGTGTTGGGGTGCCATAGGGTAATCTCCCATATAGCGCATCACTGCCACAAAGCTCTCCACAGCCATCTGGCTCAACTCAGGCTCCAATGGAAGCAATGATGCAGAGAGTGGTGACTGGCTGAACTTTACCATCTCAACCTACAAAAAGCATTAAAAAAGTGTATTTATAATACCAAGTTCTTATTTGAACATCTTAGCTGGAGAAACTTCTTTAGAAGACAAATACCAATTTTTCTTATGAAGTCCCACAGCATGGTTGTTTTCTTGATATAGGTCAGATCCAATGGGGGGCAAGTACCCTAATGCCCCCATCCCTAATGGATGACTATGAAGACCACTGATATTTTTAGTAGTAATCTTGAACCATTCATCATGTGTTCAGCTGCAGATCAAAAGAATCCTAACCTTATCACCAATTCAACTTAACTGCTCCTGTTTTTCTCTTAAAGCTGTTCTTGTCAAAACAGTTACTCATTCTAATGTCTGAACCATGATGGAGGACTAGTCAATAAAATCTTTGCTAAAATCTCTCAATCCTTTACTCCTACTTCCATTTTCCATATTTGATTATATGCCTTGATATTCCTAGATGAAGTTAGTATTTCACATATAATGGCTTTTAATACAAGATACAGGTTTTATCATTTATAGAGACAAGGTATCCTCAAACTACACAGCCCATTTCAGATATGTAGCTTGATGTTGATGTTTCCTTTCCCTTCCACCTTCTAATTTTAGAGATATTCTTGATTATAATCTCAAATACTTGACATTTTTTAACAAACCTGCTCTTTCCATGTCCACTCTGCAACATGGTCCTTGTTGCCCTTCTTCTTCTTGGTTTTGTTGGTCTGGAGTGTACCATCAGACTGCACAATGCCTTGTTCTTTGGACAATCTGAAATGCTGGAGGGCAAACTGAAGCAAAGAGTGCTTCCCGTCATGGACCACAGGCTGGCTCCCACCCCCTCCACTACCTGGCCCTCCTCCACTTCCTGGACCCTCACCACTACCTGGCCCACCACCTCCCTCTCCACCAGAAGAGTGGCCGGAGTCATCATGATGAGACTGGATGCGGGGGTTGGTGTGGATGGGCTGCTGAATCCAAGTGCCTGCACTTATAGCACTTCGCATTTCAGACTCATTTTCTATCAAGCTTGTTTCGAGGACGTCAACCTGAGGCTAAACAAAAATTATGCACCATTGTCAGGAAAAGTTATTTTTATCACCCACATCTAGTATTTATGTCAACATTCATATTAATCATGAAATTCTTGTGCTATCCCCACCATGTACTTCATTGCTAACTACAGAATAAACATCTTGATACTTGGTCCAACCTCTCTATTTAGCCTTTTTCTTATTAATATCTTTGATATAATTCAGTATGTGGATACCTTTTCAAAACATTAATGTGTTTCAACACCCTTAACTCTTTGTCTTAATTTTTTACTCCTTCAGCAGTTCTTACCTTGGTAGCAGTAATGGTGGTGGTTGCAGTGGTAGCAACAGTACTAGTAGCAGCAGAAGCAGCAGTTGCAGCAGCTGTAGCAGCAATTCTGGCTTCTGACCTGGCAATTGGTACAACATAATCAACAGGAAAAAGTCCTGTGCGGCCATCAAGTGTTCCCTGCAACCAACCTGAGGGAAGAAATCATTTTGTTGATAACATAAAATTCATAGTACCATATTACCTCTTAAATTGATTCACAGACACCTCTGAAGTGAGCTTAATTTATATTACATAGCCATTGGGCAACTCCTTTGACACCAGAGCTACTGGGTAGTGTTTCCTCATCTTTACCTGGAGAGGGTTTCAGGGGTCACTGCCCCCGTGGCCCGGTCTGTGACCAGGCCTCAAGAGAAGTTTCTATGCTGGCAATTTTTTTTTTTTTTATTCAAGGAATTGGACTTGTCCTCCCATTCCTTGCATAAAACCTGATTACCTCCCATTCCTCAGGCATTGTATGACCCATATTGGCTTAACACTTTCCCTTAAGATAATAAAATAATCGAGTAGTGTTGTTCCTCCTTTCTTATTGTAACCAGAGGTTTTGTGCAGTTATGTTCTCTTTTCTCCTCCAATTTGACACCAAAAATGATTTGGGCAGTGTTGTCTTCCACTTTGTGCCCCCCCCAAAAAAAAAAAAAAAAAAAAATTAGTAGTTTAGATGAACAATGTTACTGATGTTCAGTTGTGAAGATGTCTAAAGCTGAGTAGTAAAAATTACTGATGCTCTGAAAATGTGCAGGACTAAGTGAAGATGAATGATGCTGTAATGTGGAGATTCAGAGGGATGAGCAATGAAGATAAACGACATTGAGGCATACATGTGCAAGGTTTGACCTCGGTACAGAACTTCAATGGGCAGATCCTTTCTTTAGTGCATACCCAGGTCACAGGCAGCCACAGTATAAGCAGTATGATGAGGACAAGCATCCTCAGGAGAGAATGTTGTTTAGCTCCTCATACATTAATACTTTCCTCGCTTGAAAAGAAATGGTATAAAATACCAACATGATGAATAAAAAAATGTAACGTAATGCGAATAGTTTTGACATTTTTTTCTTTCTGTTTATGAATAAATGTAAAAGATAGAAGTAGTAATGCTTTTACTGTATGCTTAAATGATCTACAATTGAATTTAACAACTTATCTCTAACTATTCATTATTAAAAGTTAGATGAAGCCTGTGGAAATGTATGCTGAGTTTTATACACTTTTATAATCTTGCACTACAGAAACACCTGTCACATAGAACAAATTTGGCAATATCCTAACATTTCAGATACACCTCAAAATTTATAGAAAGAGAAGCTCGCTTTTAACTTTAAGCAGAATGTTCAAATTCAAATGGAAAGAAGACCACTTAAAGTGTAGCATCAAGATGTACCTTTGACACAATAGTGTAATAAACACTGGCCAGTGTCAAATGAACCCACGCAACTAGGTGAGCACTAATTTACAGTATTCATCCTATTTTTTGACTGGATTCATTTAGGTTGTGTACCTTTAAACTGAGATTACCTTTATTCAGCTCCACATAGCATGGAGGGAGTTCTGGGGTGCATCACTGTCAAAGACAACATAATATAAATGTTTCAAAGATCTTTCCCAAATATGAAAATGCTATTCCTTTTATGACTGTTGACCCATCATCGTTTTCAAAGCATGTCAATGAAGAGGACTGTTTGCCTAATCAAAAAGCCTTCCCTCGATTCAGAAAATGTTATGTTTCTTTCTAAATTTGTGTTAACTATTTTTTGATCAATTTCTAAAGCAGAAAAATGTTTCACCATCTGTTCTCTTTTGCTGGATTTTCAGACTTGGATGACAAATAGAAAATTGAAGCTAAATACAGTGGTCCCTCGGTTTTCGCCGAAAATTCGTTCCAGAATGCTGCTCAAGTGCCATTACCGAACGAATTTACTTCCTTAAGAAATAATGTCACGTAGGTTAGTCTATTTCAGACCCCCAAAAATACACTTGCAACAGCACTTACGAAAATACACTTACATAAATGTTCGAGTTTGGAGATGCACGAAAACCGAGGGACCACTGTATGGGTAAGATATTTTGATTATCAAGGAAGCCTCAGGAGAGTATTAATTGGAGATTTTTGGTGTCTTTAATTGCAGTATTTTCATTTTTCAGCCTGTGAGATTAGCGAGTGATGCGAGTACGTATATATGTACATGGATTCTTCAATGTCATTTATTGGACACATCAACCAAATTGTTAAATTTAGCAGTTTTCATATTTGAAACCTAGTCAGAATATATCTTGATAAGCAGAGTATCTTTGTCCTTATTCAGGCATTTATTGCTTCAAATTTATTTTTTGCAATGGTTTGTGGGTTTACTTAACTAATGTACATGCTGAATTGCCCAGCTAGATTGGTATTTTCACTTAACTGGGATTCCCACTAGTCCCTACTTTTAATGGCTGCACCAGCTCCCTATCAAGGCAAGACTCAATTTGAACTATTTATCAACATTTAAAACTATTAAGTTTAAAGAACACAAGGTTCTTGCTGATGTGCTTATACATTAGCTCGGGAATGGCTCAGCAAATTGTCGAGGATCCTTTCAGATTGAGCCTTGTGATGGGGAGAAATCATTTGAAGAGCAAACAGTTTCTTATGTAGCTTCTTGATTGTTCAACATGTTGGACAGAGGCACAATACTATGGCTGGAACAATACACAACCTGCATTTAAGAGAAACTTATGACAACGTATCGGTCCGACTTGGAATATTAACTAGTAACTACCACCTTATTTCTACCTCTACCACTGCTGCACTACAACAACTATTACCACTACTATTCCCTCCTCCTATTACACCACTCTTGTCCCCCTCTAATATATATATTCCATCTCCCTCTCCTTTGCGCTTGTGCGAGTACTTAATGCTGCAAGTAGGACTGAAACAACGTCATAAGTTACATTCTCCCAAGTCTGGGTTATTTGTGTATTCAATAAGTTGCTATTGTCTAAAGAATCTGACATCTATTCATGCTTTCAGGTCTCAAATTGAAAGTGTATTTGTTTTCTAGACCTTATGATCCTGATGATGATAATGTCACTAATATAATAATAATAATATACAAGGTATATAGGCCTAGCTGACATCAGTGAAATACTACTATGTATATATAGAAAGCTGCTTGTTATGCTCTCAAGAGCATTTCAGGCAAATTAGGTCAGTTTTGTCCCAGGATGTGACTCGCACCAGTCTACTAACTCCCAGGTACCCATTTTACTGATGGGTGAACATAGACAACTGTTGTAAAGAAACACGCCTAATGTTCTACCCTCGCCGGGAATCGAACCCAGACCCTCGCCGAGTGAAGTGAGAGCTTTAGCCACCGGGACACAGTGTTACAATTACTGTTTGGTGTGCGAGCTCTTGTGAAAATCTTTAAAGAACAGACGCCCACAAGCAACACAATCTCATATTATAAATTACGTATTATTATTTAGAGCTCACCATTATCCTCGTATCTGTCAGCACCGTTGACTCTGATGATATCTCCCTTTTTGAAGCTGAGCAACGTGTTTTCCCGGGTGATGTAGTCTGCTACTGCCCGTACAAATTCTTGGCTTCCCTGCAATAAAAAATAGATGAAAATTAACACAGATTTGTATGTTAATGGGTAGATGGAGAGGTTAGGATGAGACTAAGGGGAAAAGACCAAGAGAAAGTGTGGGGGTGAGGGCTTGGGGAGGTCAAAAAGTTAGGGGTTCTAATAGAAAGAGCATAAGGCTGTTAGAAGAGGGATGATGGTAAGCCCGAGAAAATGCTAGAGAATCAACAGGGAGATCAAATGAAGGCTAGGAGACCCCAGAGAAGCCAACTGGATAGCATCCTAAAGGTGTGAGAATTTATTAAGTTGGGAGGTGATTGGGGTAGAATTTAATCAAGTATTTTAATTTTTACATTAGGTGACCTCCAGATAGACTCCAGGTAAATACAATTTTCAGGCCAGCACAACTAAAAAATTCAAAACCCAGAAAAGCTGTAATAAACAGTTTTAATAATAAATTAAACTAGCAAAATTCTTAATGTAATAGGCACGTAATAACTTGTTCATGGAAGAGAGCACCAACCCATAGGGATCATACAGTGCCTAGGGAAATAGGCGATTAATCAAGGGTCTAGCCAAAGAAAGGCAGATCAGCTCCAATTCCTTGGATCAAGAGCCCTCACCGACAAGGGGGGGGGGGAAAGCCAACAGAGAAGGGAGAATTTCTTGTGAAAATGTTTTCTCTTATTTAACTAATGAGTGGTAGAAAAAAAAAACAAAGGCTGACATTAAAGTAACAGCTGATTCCACTAGATATTAGGACAAAAAATAAACATAAATGTTCCCCACAAACTATTACAATAACTTATTTCAAACACGAAACCAAGATTACCCCAGTCTTCTGATGTAAGGGCTGAGCGCCACAATATCTTGCAAGAATAAGATGTGGGAGAGAGAAAAGACGGAGGTGAGGAGGAAAACAAGAATAGCTGGAGAAGACGAGTCTACACACTGTACCTGGAAGGCCAAACGAGCGAAGGCGTGAGGCTTGAAGTTGTTCCTGACGGCATGATAAAGAATGAGAGCCCAGCCCAAGCGGGAGGTAGCCCCTAAAGTATCATGCCAGTCGTCCAGACCAGGGTTCTCATTAGTCACCTCACTCATGTCACTCTCGTCATTCAGTTTTGACTTAATTCCTTTAAGGGCAGACTTGAGCCCTGGTGACCTCTGGTGTTGTTTTTCTTCCACTAGAGGAATGGATGGTAGTGAGGGGTCATATACGTCCTCCTCCATATTCAGTTGGAAGCTAGACTCACGTGGTGACCTAAAGGCTACCGAAGGCTGGAAAGTGGGATGGGCAGACTTGAGCCCTGGTGACCTCTGGTGTTGTTTTTCTTCCACTAGAGGAATGGATGGTAGTGAGGGGTCATATACGTCCTCCTCCATATTCAGTTGGAAGCTAGACTCACGTGGTGACCTAAAGGCTACCGAAGGCTGGAAAGTGGGATGGAAGAACTGGAAGGAAGGATTGTAAAGGTTTTGGGGGTGGTGGGGAGAGGCATAAAGTACGTCCATTAGGTCCCTATCTTGTTCCTTCCTTTCTACGCTATCCACATCACTGTCGTCGAAACTGTCGCCATCACTCTGCAGACCGTCACTATGACCAGACAGCACAGGAGTTGAGGGTCTCTCCTTAGTGATGCCCCCAGCCGCCCTCAGTGCTCCTATGTCCACCGAGGCATTACTTCTACTCCCCTCCATGTCTCCGGGGACTCTATGCCCACTATTTTTAATGTAAATCTCTCCCTTCACTCCGACAGAATATTGACCTTCCACACCTCTGATTTCGTAAGGGTAATCTTCATTTTTAAACCTCCGTGCACGAGACGAAACGCTGTTCACAGATTGTAAATTTTCCATAATCTCTTCATCGTCGTACTCCACAATAACAGGCAGGTCTCTAGGAAGAGGCAGGAAAGAGGGGTTCTGATGGCGGCTGGAGAAGAGGTCGTCCTGAGGCAGGGAGTAGGTGGGGTGAAGACGGCAACTTGCGACCTTAAGGGAATCCAGCTCCTGGTCCGAGTAATCAGGGTCCGGCAGCATCCTTAGTGTGACAATGACCAGACTTTCACTCCCTATCACATCATTCACTTGTTTCCACAGCTCTCACGTTAAAAACCAGCATTATGTCATCCTTGCCCAGATATGACAGTCAGGCAACCTTGACAAGACGTGATGGTGGTTTACTTTTTGCCGAGATCATAAGTTGATATCAAAACTACAAATAAATTAGAGAAAAATAATGGTTTGCCAATATGAAAAAAACACTAATTCATTAGTGGCATTATATTTATTTTATTTATTTATTTCTCCTCCCCCCTTTTTTTTTAACCATATCTATTTTTTTTTTGTTGCCCGAGTGGTGGTAATTTCAAAGTACGTAATTGAATTCACAGCTTCTGGAATGAAACCTTTAAAGTTCCTGTAGCTGTTGAACCCTAAATGGAATGCTTGAGACCCTCATTGCCTAGCTTAGGTTGGCAAATTTGATATACGAGAAAAATCTTACATCGAGTGATAGGAAAACATACCCAGGTTTTATTTCCACTATGCAACTGTCGTGCAACAGCAAAGTAGCACGCAGCGGGTGTACCAAATTCTTGAAAAATACCAATGGCAATCTCTGAGCTACCACTTTGTCCTTGGAAGGTCCTTCTTTCTCCCTGTACAGTAGGCAATTCATTTCTGATACAGCTAAACCGCAAACGTGTTCACAGTTCATCCTTACACTACAATTGTCCTACTTAAATACGAACACAGCCGTATACATTTAACACGTGCATCACTCGGGTATCTTTGTTGCCGAAGCTTTTGGTCTGCACATGTCTTTAGTTGAATACATGAGAATACGGGAGACAGTAGAGGCTTGAGGACTACCTATCAAGGATGGACTGATAATGTGGTTCGTAGGTTGGTTTGAGTGCTGTCGGCAATAACAGCCTAGTTATCAGACCCTGATCCACCGCGAGGCCTGATCATAGATCGGGCAGAACAGAACAGAACAAGTTTAGGTAAGACCCTTTCGGGTGAAATGGGTAGAGGATAAGAATAGATGGGTGAGAGGAAGAATATTAAGTTAGAGAGATAGTACCAGGGCTTAACCCAGTAGCTCGAATAGATCGGGCTGCGGAGGCGTTGACCCCCGGAACACCCTCCAGGTATGTTTTCGGTAGTCTCCTGTATTCTACTCAAGAAGCCTGTTGTACAGACAAAATGTTCGGTAATAAAGATACTCAGGTGTTGCACAGTTCTTGTTTATCAATTTGTCAGTATTGTATAACATCAGTATTATGACTTAACACTTTAAACATACACCACGCATACGGATACGCCTAAGTGAGAAAATAGAGCTCCCCATACATGCTTTAATGACAGTTATGATTCAATCTAACTAGTTAGAAACCAAGTCAGTTGCTTCAAGTGAATGGATCAAAAGCTTGAACTTAACCCCTGTGTAGTGATACCGCTCTTGTGGAGAGCCGCAGCAGGACACAATACGGCACCACCTCAGGGGGCCCCTAACAATAACAACAAACAGTACGGCAATGGCCCAGCATGGCGTGTGGTCTCGCTCTTACACAAATACATTCGTGATGCAGATTACATGGTAAGCTTAAATATGTCGCCAGTAGCTATAGCTTTTCTGAGGACATATGCACCTTACATCACCTGTCCTGCAGCAGCAGTCATTAGATGTATTTTCTTCTGTTGCAGACATGTACCATGGATTTTGTGTTCAATAAAGCCTAGAAATGAGGCCTGTGTTTTTATCACAACAATTTATTGAACACAAATATCCTGGGCTACCTGGTGGCGATTCTGAGCTAGACTACACAGCAAAATGGAGCGTTTACTGAAACCTGAGAGGCTAGACTCTGACCCCAGTGTATCAACGGCTGCTCAGGAATGGAAGCACTGGTTTAAGACTTTCGAAAACTTCTTGAGAGCCTTTCCTCAGGAAGATCTAGATAAACTAAGCCTGCTCATCAACTTTGTGTCACCTAAAATCTATGAGGTTATTTCTGAGTGTAATACCTATGAAGATGCTATCAATGCCCTCAAGTCTCAGTATATTAAGCCCACAAATGAAATCTTTGCACGATATCGTCTTGCAACTCGCCGCCAGCAGATTGGTGAATCCTTAGAGGAATACTTTCAAGCATTGAAAATATTAGGTAAGGACTGTAACTTCCGAGCGGTGACAGCTTCTCAGTATTGTGAAGAGTCCATCAGGGATGCTTTTATCAGTGGCCTGCAATCACCAATAATAAGGCAGCGTTTATTGGAGAATAAAACTCTGGACTTAGCCACTACCCTTGACCAGGCAAGATCATTAGATTCAGCTCAGAAGAATTCTGAAGTGTACAGTACTACCCAGCCTTCTCGAGTGGTAAGTGCTGTAACTCCCGACCAAGACTCTTTTAATGAGGTTACCGTGGAACCTG